>OX454264.1:3906733-4127658 GCA_949715065.1 Periphyllus acericola
AATTCTTAAGACCGTAAATCTTAATAATTGTTTTTACGCTTCTGTATTAACATACCAAAGGTACTATTATATGCTACAGCCAAGTTGACATCATGGACACCGATTTTTGACCATCTTTTATTCATCTCTGAATACCTATACACAAATACAATGGTGGTTTCTTGCGTTAATAATACAATGGCGAACGCTGACTGCTGGATATGCTCATTTATCATACATTACAGTAATACACGTTTAAACCAGGATACAATTTTAAAAAAAGTTTAATAAAAATGTAATAACGAGTAAATTATAATCGGGAGTCAATAAAAAATAAGTGCCTACCTACTAGTTACTATACTTATTACGCTAACCTTACATTTTTTTTACTTATAAATAAAATAATTTCTTCTATATTTTTAACACACTTTTCTGTTATATTTTATTGTAAAATTCAGGGCTCAGTTTTAAATATTTCAATAATTTTCTTTCAATTGATTAGGTCATTAGGATATTCCAAGAGAAGATATACTAGCTTGACCTTCAGTAAACCTGCAATATGCCAATATGTTTTTATTATTTTTAGAGCTCAAAATGTTCTTTCCGCTGATGCAGTTGCACTTGGAATAGGTAGTTGTAATTAATTCAGCAAGATTATATACTTCTCTCAGTTTTGAATACGAGTATAGTTTATTAATAAATCTCAATAAATAATTTTGTGTACTCAAATATTTTAAATAATATACTAAACACAAATCAGTAACAAATTAGTCTAAAATAAAACGAAAAAAATATTCATACATTCGTGCACGTAGATGCCGTATGGCGTACTCTATAGTCTATTTTACCAGACACCAGTCGCATATTAATAACTAGCATTACGGATTTTGAAGACTTTTGCTTTTTTTTCTATT
Source organism: Periphyllus acericola (assembly GCA_949715065.1). Lineage (NCBI taxonomy): Eukaryota > Metazoa > Arthropoda > Insecta > Hemiptera > Aphididae > Periphyllus > Periphyllus acericola. The sequence goes on from OX454264.1 coordinate 3,907,627, forward strand.
GTTCTAAAACGATGCTATAAATGAATATAAAACTAAAAATAAATATAAATAAACGATGTCAGCTATAAATTCGATTTATACTACTTAGAATAAAATGCACGACATTTTATTTTGCTTTTTTTTTTTGCGTTTTTTGTATATTTATGCTTTTTGTGATATTTTGGGTACTTTATTTTGCTTTTAAGTTTCATTTTTTCAAATTGTGTTCCAAATAAATGTTTTAACTCGAACAAGATCGTATCATAACGATTTTATTTCGTTACGTCTGATTTATGGATATATTTGTCGATGTAATTTAGATAAAAGTACTTAGCTACTTGTTCAATCGTTTCTTTACAACCTCTCCCGGTGTTTTCAGTTTGTCACGTACCGTATGTTATATAGCAGCGGTTCTCAACCTGTGGTACGCGTACGGCGTGCCACTAGTGGTACGCGGAGAGCTGATAGGTGGTACGCGAAGAAAATCTTCCTTTATAAAAAAAATTGGTACGAATTATTATTAACATTAAATATTATTTGGTTTATTTAATGTTTATTTGATGGTATGGAGGTCGTTTGTAATCGTAGCAATTAAGATAACGATATTCTCTTTAATATAATATAAATCGATAAACTTTATCGGATAAGCCCGACAAAGCGTATTCTTATTTCACAATTATGTGTTTTTACCTTAGTTTCGTTAGTTCCTTCGGTTTATTCACGAGTGTCATACGCGTTGTTTGCATCAAGTGTATTTTACATTAAAATTTTATATTTGTATGTAGTTTTTTCGTACTTTTTTTGATAGAAAATTAAGTAAAATGAAAATATTTTTAGAAAGCGAAAGCGCAAATACTAAAAGACACAAAAAAAACACAGGCGAATAGCAAATATGACGATAGTTACTTACAATTTGGATTCGTTGTAAAATTTGGTTCTGAAAATTCTACTCCGAAATAAAATAATATAATAAAATTCTATACATACATATAACATAAACGTATACATTATTAATAAGCAAAAAAAATGGTCAGGTGGTACGTAAAAATTTTCAAATTGTGTAAGTGGTACGAGACTATAAAAAGGTTGAAAACCGCTGGTATATAGTATTAGATTAATTTATCTTGAAACGACAATAAACACAAAAATAAACTCTTGCTCTCGAAATTATCTACTCAGAATTACAGTTTAGTTTTTTTTTAATTATTTAATGAACTAATAAATAATTTTAATACTCTTTTTGTGATAAATATTTTTTTTTCAAAAAACCCATTTTTAATGCTTTTTTGAAGCTTTTTTGGAAGATTTAGACAGTTTTATTGCTCTTTTTTAGTGCTTTTTCTTAGTTTATTATTGATTTTAAATCCATAATCTATTAATAACACATTTGAAGAAGCTCGATAGAATAATCTTTGCCCCTTTAAGGTACGTTTTCCCTGCAGCGTCCAAACGCCGCGACCGCTCCAATTTTTTTACAAATATTCGATCAAAAAATGACCAAAACCAAATTTCTCGTCAATTTTTTTCTAAATTGTTAAAAAACTTTTACAAATCGAAATCAGGAATTAAGAAAGCATCACCAATCAATCGATCTTTATAGGAATATAGATCGATCGCAATAAAAATGTAGTATACACGATACATATTACATATCTTGTATAAACTTCATGTTCTAGTATAAAAAAATGCAAATAAATAAATATATGTCGATCATCAGTTTTAAAATTAAGAATATAGCTCACTTATTGGAAAAGGTTGGCAACCAGTGGCGGATTTAACGGGAAAAAAATGGACATGTGCCGCCTGGGCCCCTACCCGAAAAGGCCCCCGGGCCCCGGACCCAGTCTTCAGTCCTCATTAATTTTCATTTCAACAAAAAAATTAAAATATAATTGGTGAATGGTCATTTTTGTTTGTGAAGTTTTAGATTGTAACACATCAAGTAATAATAATAAGAAATCAGTAATAATAATACTGTGTAGTGTTGTAAATTGGTTATGTAACTATAGTTGCCCATATTATACTGTCAAATATACACCGCGCACCGGCATGTATTTTTATTTATATTGTTAAGGTTATTTAGAAATTATATCCAGTTTGTACGATTTAAATAAATGTATTTATTTTTTATTTTGTTTCAATACCTATCTAGTTTAACAATGTTTTAAGAGGGAGGCCCTCACGAGTTAGTATTAGTTACGTATTAGCATTGATTATAAATACTATATTATTACTAGTATTTATAATCAATGGTATTAGTTGCGACGATTCATATTTCTTGGGCCCCTTATATCGTATGCCGCCTGGGCCTTTTTCCTTAAATCCGCCACTGTTGGCAACCTAAATTTATATCATATAATATTTGAATGCAATCTATACCATTAAATATATTATTGAATTCAACTAGGTAACACATATATTCTGATATAAACTATATATATATAAACTTTTTTGACATCTTGACGCTGGCGGTTGACGCGATGCACTGGTCCCGACCGGTGTTGACGCCAACCGCCGCGTCAAACGCGCCCCGACGCCGCGTCAAACGCACATAGGAAAACGAACACATAGAAACGCATTAGACCAGAGACACGGCGTCTGGACGCCGCGACCCGACGCTGCAAGGAAAACGTACCTTAAAGGTACGGTTTCCAAGGCGCGGCTTTTGTATGAACAGTGTTTACACGTAGTGCCTATAGACTGGTTTCCAATGCGCGGCTGCGGCTCGCGACTGAGCTAGAGCCGCCGCGGCCGTCGGCTCTACCGCGACGAGAGCAGTGTATCGCGACAGCCGCCGGCGACTCTAGTCGAAAATAGTGTTAAAACTTTTGCAGTCGCTGATAGTAGTATATAGTAAATAGTATATATTATAAACTACCATAATTTAACAAATATTCTAGTATTGAATTATAATAATTATTGTAGTATTGAATAATAATTATAATATCGAACATATAATAATATTTTAGTATTATAATATTAGCATATTATGTAGACAACAAGCTACCCAAATCAGATTATCACAGGTTGATGTTTCAATATTAATTGGATGGTAAAACACCCTAAAAATTTGACTCAGTAAACCGAAAGCGTTTTCGGTACTCGTCTTGCACGACTGAGTCTGTAGTTGAATGTTTTCTTCGTTACATCGTTTCTACTTGCTTGTTTTGTATATGGCTTCATAATATGGTGATGCAAACGGAAAGCCTCATCACCAACAATCACATGGGGTACGACTATGTCAGACCCAGGTAATACACAATCTTCGGGAAAACCAAACGAACCATTTAATACTTGTTTACCCATAACAGACTTCAGAAAAATTCCACTTTCGCCTTCCTTTCCATAGGAACCAATCAATGATCATTTTGTTATTATTAAAAACGCACATTAAATTGGACATGGTTTAACACTTAAAATATACGTCTTAACACAACAAAATGCGAAGAACGACTAAACAAATAATGATATTATGTTTACAGCCGCGGCGATTTGTATGTCTAGGAAACCAGTCAGACTTCGGCGGCTGATCGCGACGGCTGGTCGCCGCGATCGGCCGCCGCGGCTAGCCACGCCTTGGAAACCGTACCTTAACGGAGTAATTGGTAATAGTATTGCGGCGGCTTCTATAGTAGAGCGGGATCTCGGAACCGGTATTTCACCGAGATAAGCGTTTTATACGCACATGCTCTAAGTTTCTCTAACGTAACATGCCAAAAGTTATATGATTTTATTTTTCTTTTTTTTTTCACCTGCCATTAAATTATGAAAAATAATATCAAATACTAACTATAAAAGAGGAAAAAGGAATTTATTGGGTAAACAAATAAAAAAGTGATTAAACTCATAGTTTAATACCAAAAATAATAAATATTTAAATTTTTTGCGTGCTATTTTAGGCACGCTCACCACGGATTTACCATCTCTGCTCTAGGCTCTATCACAAAAAGTTAGGATGTACCTAATCACAATAAATATTAAATTAAGATAATTATAACAGAAATATATGAAATAATTGTCATAGATTATGTTAAAATATATTTTAAAATATTATTATTGATGATAAAATCAATTTCAAATTTATTTTTTATGTTTTTATTCTTTAGAATGACCGGAGAATTCGCCACTGCCTAAATTAACTGGTATATTTCGTACTCCTTCATTAGAATAATTATTGTAATATGGTAAAATTACTCTCAACAGGCTCTCTCTATAGCAAAAACCTCCATATAAAAAACATTTTGAAATATCTTGTAAAAAGAAAATGTTCCGATACATTTTATTATATTATGCCGATTACAGACACCCTTTAACCTGATAAATTTGAATCCCCTGACCAATATATATTGTAAGAAGAATAATACTGTATAATAATAATACATATGAGTACCAGTTAAAAGTGCCATTGTAAATCCAGATGCAGTGGAATCTGTCTAAGACGGACTTTGGATAAAACGGAAATCCGTCTTATTAGCCGGAAACTTTTCGTGGTCAAGGTACGAGAAAGAGAGTTTATAATTTTTTAATGTACCGGTATTGAGTCCACCCAGGAAAACGTTTTTGGTATTCAGAGTGTTCGTCGTAAAAACTGCAGATTACTCTGTATCATAAAAAAATAAATAAATTTGTTGTTATATAATAATAATAATATATATATTTTAACCGCCGCGGCGTGGAGTAATCTACGTTAGAATCATTATATATTATTATTTGTGTAAGATATATAATATTTGTTAGAACTAAACATTCATCACATAATAATATATGTTTATTTTACAAGTTACAAGTTTGAAGTGCAACTTACAACAGTCACGTTTCCCAATCTATACGACGATATTTAATTAAACAGTTGGGTTTTATATAATTTAATGGGGTTTATATATAATATACCAACAAGTTGTAAACGTTGTCAATTTGTTCTCATAAATAAATGTAGTGAAAAATCTTTTGTGATACATTTTTTTGTATTCACGCTTGGGGCTAATAATAAACTCGAACTCTGGATGGATTAATATCAGATTTAAATTCATAAAAAAAAACATCAGTAGCTACACGCAATAATATTGCATACAATTATTATTTGTATATATATTAAGAAAAATGATTCTAAATATAATTGATAATATTCAATTTAAATATAAAAAAAAAAAAAATAGAATTATAAAAGTACGTTATTAACTGTTATATATATAAAATCTAAGTGGATTGTTAAACGATTGTAATTCGCAACACTGCATTTAAATACTGCCACTTATAATCAATATATTTCAACGTTCTGAAATTATTATAATAATAATTCGGTATCTTTGTTCGATTTTTTAAAACTTAAGATACTCATACAATATGAACCGATCGGTTACAAATACAAATCTAGTACTTGAATAGTGAATAGCAATACAAGTTCTTAAATATATTTTATTTATAGTATTATATTTTCGAAATAAGCAAGTACCTACAGTAAATTAAACAATTCAAAAATAATAAAACATAACAAAACCATACTTTACTTGTAAATCTCGATTATAATATCAAATACTGAGGTATTAAAGTGATACCTCATATGATAAGTGTTTGGTACGCCACACATAAACACAATGCACATAATTAATTAACATAAACAATTATTATAAGCATTCAAGTTTCAACATTGTACCTCCAGAAAAATACAAACCAAATAATAATACATTCAACGGATCCTAATAAGTGATTCTATGGTATTAGTAATGCTGTATTTTTTTAAGAATATAATATTGTCCAAGTGCAAATCTGGATGTAGAAAAAGTATATAGTGAATATTCGAACAACGTTCTTATACTAAGATATATTTATCTATAATAAATTAATTTGTTATTCATTTATTAATATTCTAACGAGCAAAACTACTAAGCAATTTCAGAAAATGGTACAACACTCATACGTAAGGAACGGATTTATATGACATAATAATATGTAAATACATAAATTGATTAGAATAAGGCAGCGGTTCTTAACCTGTGTTCCGGGTCAGCCCTAACACAGAACATACGTCAATACTTTGCAAGGACATGGATAGTGAACATTATCAACTTCTATTGCACTCTGAAATTCGTTGGTTATCTCGAGGTGAAGTGCTCTCTCGTTTATTTTAATTGAGAGATGAAGTATGATTATTTTTTATCGAACATAAATCATCATTATATACAGAATAAATTTCGAAACCAAATAGAAAACGTAGAAACTCAATTCCGATTAAAGTTTTCCAGTATTTAGCCCGAAGTTCAGAACCCGTGTCTCAAATGCAGTACCAGCCATCCCAGTAAATAAATAAAAATTAAATTCTTAGAATATTAACTATTAATTAATTTAATATAACATTTTTATGAAAAATTAAGTACATACTCGTATTACAAAAATAATTATAAATGTGTATGATTTTTACTTCTACTTATGTAATTTGTAATATAAAATAATTATTATGATTTGGTTATGATAATATGAGAAGTTTTGTTAAAAAAAAAATTTTTTCAAAAAAAATTGATTTGGGAGTCTCTGAATTTTAAAAATCTTTCATCGGGGGTCAGTGTTCTACAGAAGGTTAAGAACCGCTGGAATAAATATGACTTAAATCATTCTCATAAAAATAAAATTAGTTTTATTTTATATAGTTTGCATATTTTTAACTTTTTAAATTTTATTATTATATTTTGTAATCATATTTAGTGCGCACTATTGTTATTTAAAAGTGCAATAAGGTGAATTTATAAGTATGTATTCGATGACGAATAAAATATTTTTATGTGGGTTAATTTTTTATGAACTGACTCAGACTAATAAAATAATTGGTAAAAATGAAGAATATTATTGGTGAAGATGATTAAATAACAACGATTGCTATAAATTATTTGGTTTTTTCAAAACAATATCTAAAAATTAGGGAAGGGACTCATATCTTCAAAAAATCCATAAAATATGCTTAGAAAACTACTTTAATATGCCACAATATATACACTTAAAATGTAATGTAGTTAGAAACAATTGTTTTTATTAAATATTATTATGGAAAGAAGCATGTATTAAAATTAATTATTTATAAACTTCGTTATTTTGTCATCTTCACTAATATTAACAGTCTTCATTCTTACCAATAGACATATTATCAATCTGAGTTAGTTTACAAAAAATTAACCAACAATGTTTATAAATTTACCTTACTTAACTGGATGATCAGAACAAAAATACGTGCATCTATAGTAAAAATATGCATTAAATATGCAAAAATGAATTAAATATTCGAAAAAAATATGCAAAGTGTGTAAAATAAAATTGGTACTATAATTAATTAGAATAATAGAAATCATGCACATTTTTCGTGACATTTCAAATACCTTATTCTTATAAATGTATGCATTTTACCTATAAATCATTTATTTATTCTTTTCAATTAGGTATATTCAATTTTAAATGCGTGCGTATTTATAAATAAATTCATATTTCTCAAATATTTTTAGGATCCTATTTTGGCGGTTTGTTGTACATATACATTAATATTTTCTGACAGTCATGAAATCGAAACAATGTCAGATAATCACTAAATCACATTCATCTAAACACCGAGATTTTATACTTGTTAATATAGCGGCAAACAGTAAACACACCTATACTCGCAAATTGTGTAACTCTTATCGTATGAATCGGTCATAAAGAAACTAATCATCGTCGAGTTTTATTTGTACAGTCAAGTCAATACAACTATTTGCACAGTTCAATTGCAATAAGTAGGGAACGGATTTTAATGTAATTAAAACCAAAATATGTACTTATTTTATATAACGCGTAATGTACGTATTTAAATACATAAATATGTAAAAAAAAATATCAAAACGTGTAATCATTTTTATTTGTGGTACAAAAAAAATGTATATACAGACGTATTATAATCTTATATAATTCTTAAAATAACGCAAAATTGTGAAACCATATTGTATTCTTTAGAATTTAAAAATGTATAATGAATAAATAAAATAAATTTTCAAATATTTACATAATATGCTTTTCTTTACAACATTTGTAGAATAATAGTACTAATAGTAATAATACATTTGGGCTTATTTCAGTTCAAATTATCTAAATCATATAGATTTTTTATCAGATTAATAATATATAATTTGAATAAAAATATGTATATACAATAAAATCCGTTCTCTTAAACCTACTTAATGAGTTTTTACCGATTGTAATTAATTATATTGTATTAACAGACCAATTATACTTTATTATTTGTATTATAATAGTATATTGTTGCGTGCCAACTAGTCGAGCGTTGTATCAATATTGAAGACAACGGAATTTAAATTGAACAATACAAAACAATGATTAGACTAGAACTCATCTGATTTTGGTGTGTTCGGAACCCCCTGTCTTAGAACTACATACATATACGATTATGTATGTCCGTAACAATATTTTTAGTATTTATGAAACATTTTGCATTGTGGAACTTGAAATATTTAATTTTCAAATTAATTTATAGCTAACCTTAATAAACAGACTTGCGGAAGGTGTTTTGATACATGTTACTTTTCGTAGTTTTTCCGATGTAAAGCAATAGTGGAAAAACTTGACAATAACGTTAATTTTTGTCCAGCATGTATATTACTTTCATGATTTTATAACATTTTACTATTTACGTTTAAATAGTTGAAAATGTATTAATTTATTGATTAATTCCACAAAAATTAACTGCTGTTGTTGCGAAGTATTTTTTAAATATCTAGTTTTAAATACTTTTAGCTAAGGTAAGTACTATACAAGTACAATGTGTATTTTTAAGTAGGTATGCGCAAGTTCATAAAACGTTTTTATTTAGTGTTACCTTTGAGTCACAATTTATTATTTGTATTATTATTATATTAGATAATACATTCAATATATAAATACATACGAGTATTATAATACGCTGACCATCGCCAGAATCGTTTTCAATGGGGAAAAAATGTATTCAAGTAAAGAAAATTAGCATTACAATCGAAACGAATATCTCAAAATATTATTAATTGTACATTGAATAGACGGTTATTTCTATTCATTGTAATTTATAATGTAGTACATTACACGGCTTTTGTCAATTCTACTGGTGTTTGAATTGAAAGCGCTTTATGAGCATACAAAACATATTATGATGTAACGATGTACCTTCTACAACGTGGTTCTGTACAATAATAGGTATAAGAAACAAGAGTTACAATGAACGGCAAATGATCGATTGTGCACAGTGCACACCGACACCTGCATTTTACAGCGTTTGACCTTTAGCGTGCGTCGATCGGTATCGGTCGTTTTATTTGTGACGTTATAAAGATAGGAAATCTATTCATATCGATTCAGACTTGATCAGCACATTCATCAGTGACGGCAAACATTTTTTCTTCCTTCTCGCGCGCTTTCATTCGGTCCCGAGGAATTATCACCGGTTCACAGCCCCCCCCCCCAACACGAGACCAGAGGGTTTTCAAAATATGTAAACGCATTGTTGACGATGTGTAAAATGTAAACATCGCCCATAACGTTTACGCCCGATAAGGTGGTGTACGAATATCACACGTACGTCCAACGAAGCCGTTCGCTCTCGAAATTTATTCCGAAATCCGGTCGGAGATTTCGGTCGGGATTACGAACGGAGACCAGCTGAGCCGCCGCCGCCGCCGCCGCAGCCGCCGCCCATCTGCTGTTGTTCTCGCCTTCGCGGTAATCGATGGTAGGCGCGCACGAAGAATAATAAAAACGTGTTATTATTTTATTCCGAAGCAGTTACGCGGGGGGTACGGGCGAAGGGGTCGCGGACGGTTAACGGCGAGCGACCGCCGGTCTCGGTCGGCATCGTTCGGACGCGGTCGCGGTGCACCCCACGCAGCCGTGCGGGCGCCGCCGCCGCCGACGGTGTTCGTTCCGTGAGACAGCGCGCTCGCCGCCGCCGCAACGTCTATAACAATGCACGAGTGGGTGGGCGGGCGGGCGGTCGGGGTACCGACGACGGGTGTCTTCGGTGGCGCTCGGTGCGCGCGGAGCGGCGGTGAGGTGTGAGGGGGGAAAAAAAAAAAAACTACGGGAGGAGAGAGAAAAAATGAAATAAAAACAAGAATACCGTTCACGCACGGGCACGACCGTCGCGCGGCAGTTGTGCGCGAGAGACCGAACGGCTAGTGGAACGCGGTGCAGTGTCTACCGGGGACTCCCACATTATCGTCGTTCTCGTTAATTAGTGATAACGGTGCTCCCATCACGGTTGGCTCCGTTTTGTTTACGCGGTTATTACGATAGTGAATAATAATAACAATTGAATCGAAGACATTGATACGTTCACGTGCAACGCTGTTGTTTGTTATTAAATTTTTCTCCGGTTATCGAATCTGGAGGGAGGGCTTTTTTTTCCCCGCACATTCGTCGTCGTTAACGCGCGCGACGCTCAAGACCCGGGATTCGTGTCCACGGTGTGCGCGTATCGGTGATTTGCCGCTGACCGTTTTCCCCTTCGGTGGTTTCGTCCGGCATGTGCCGCGAGTGCGCCTCCTACGCACGTCACGACCTTAACGGCTGCGTACGCCGCCTGTAGACGACGCCGCGGTAACGGTCCGACGGCGGAACACACGGCCGTGTCTCCGTGTTCGTCATCATGTGATACCCGACCGGTGGTGACCTGTGCGCAAACTCGCTCTCGCTCTCCATCATGTCCGTCACACGCTTGTGGCTGTCGCTGCTGCTGCTCCACGGCGTCACGGTGCACTGCGACCCGATTAAAGGCTGTCCTAAGCAATGCGATTGCCTCGGAGGTTACGTCGACTGCAGCAAAAGATCACTGTCCAGGTTCCCGGAACAGCTGCCCATTTGGACCGAAGTCTTGTGAGTGAAACGATAAACCACCTATGGTCAAACGCACGGCCAACAGTGTTGATATGTTCGCTTGAATATTTTATTCTTTCAGTATTGCTTCCAACATGTTATTCTACTTCATCATACTGTTCGTTTTCAATTCATGTCGTACAAAAACAATTATGATTCCGATTAAAATGTTATAATTACTATAAACTCAGCTTACAGAACTTATAATACCTTATCTCAAAACCTATCAACCTTTTGTTATTCTTATTCAGTTATGAATATAAATAAAGTGTATCTACTAGCAAGTGAGTTTCGATTTCGCTAGACATTCTTTTTCATTTGTTTGTTTTTATTTTTATTTTCATTTGTATATGTAAGTGAATGTCTAGCAAATTCAAAACTTATTTGCTGTAGGTACACCTAATTTATTGTTATCATTGCCATTTCTTTAATCATTATATGAAAGATTAGTATTATACATATTTATACATAGTATTTTGAATGTTTATAATTATTAATGTTAGTAACATAGGCGTTACTTAGACTATACAGGAAGGTGTTGCCTACCAATCATTTACTGGCCCTTAACTCAACAATTAATATAACTATAAATAGTATATTTCAATTTTATAGTTTGACACATATTCATTCATTTCATTCATTAAGGATAATTTATTTAATTTTCGAGAATAATTTAAAAAATAAAGGTATTGGCATAGTCAAACATTGACACTCTAGTGATATAATGTAATATGAAATTTACATAATACAATTCAATTCAATATTAACAATTAACAACCAATAATTAATGTAAATGCTATGTACGTGTATTACAAATTGATATCTATTTATTTATTAAAAATATTAAATTTTAAATATTTTCTTTATTTGTAGTCCTAAACATATTGTGTCTTTTACCTATACAACTAAATTAAATTATACCCTAATTAATATTCATTATTTATCTTTGCTATTATTTTTGTGTTGGGAATGAGTAATAAATATTCTAATCTTTCTTAACCCATTTTACTGCTTGAATTTTTTTTTTATTTGATTTAATTTCAAAAACACATTCACAAGTATAACTAGATTAAATGTACAATCCTAAATAATTTTAAAGTATCAATGACAGAAGTACTTTTATATCAATAATACTTTTCTAATTTACTCCAACCAATAAAAATATTAATACTGACTCGCTAAACTTGCCATTTATTTTGTGAATAAGTAGTTCTTTTAAGGTTAATAGGAAGTTATCTCAGCAGTTAAATTTTCTTCTTCAAGTTTAGAAAATGTTAATCATATTTTTGTATTCTAATAACTTTTAGCTGTCTTTGTGTTTTTTTGTTGATTATTATTTATTATACATATCGTCGGTGTAGCACATATTTAATATATTATTTTTGGATTTTTCTATAATATTAATTATTATTATCTAATTGGTATATTCTTGTTAACTTCGCGATCACTTAACTTGAAAAACAATACACTTTTATTTAACAACATATATTTATTACAATCAACATTACAATAACTCGCCCTACTGGCCGTCCGTACGCAGGCCCTACACAACCGTACGGGTCGCCAAACACACACACACTCCTCAGCTCGAGACGGCACCCTAAGAGATTACTCCCCTGACTGCACTCTAGCGGAGTTTACATTCTATAGTTGCATTTGAATTAAACAATAGTTATTTTTATTTCAACAAAATATATTGTTCTTATTTTACTGTTATAATACACATTATTATTATTGTTATTATGAAGCATTAAATTACTACTGTGACTTACTGTTATATTCATAGTTATCCTGTGTAACAATAGCATAAACTAATTTTTATGTCGGTACTCTATTTGAATTTTGAATCAGTTCTTCCAATCAGATTTTCTAACAATAATAGTAAACTGCTACTTTCAACATATTGAATTTTGTTAAAAAAAAATTAAATTTACATAAGTTGATACTTGATGGGTACTTACGTTTATTTACTTCATTCTGGAGTATTAGTATTGTTTTTAAATTTGAATTAAATATTTGCTTCCATTCACAATCATCATACTATGATAATATCATCATAGCTAATAATAATGTATTTCTTAAGAATTTCACATTTTTTGTTATTAATACTAGATGAAGTTGTAATTCTTGTAGTATAGTACAAAGATGTCAAAATTTAATTTATGTTATGCATACCAAAAATAAAATCAAGTATCTTTAACTATTGTAAAAGTTCCATTCCTTTGGCCCTCATCTCTGGCACTGAGCCATTCATCATCCAATAACATTGCTATCAACACTGTATATATAATTTAATATGACAAGAAATTAAACATTTAAAACCAAGTAAAACAATAAATATTTCATAGAATATGTTTTTGTTGGGCAGGTACCTAAAGCATTACTTATATTTGTAAATAAACTACTTACTTTTAGCTACATACATGATTTACATAATGCTGAGTGTGTTATGTGTATTAATACTGTTCAAACTAGTGCTAATTACGATCTGTAATTAGTATCCTTCCAAAGATTACCCTATTATTACGCCAATAATTATTTAATACTATAACAAAACATATTAAATGTATAACATTTTTAATTCATATACCAATTTACAATATTTTTATTTATAGGGATTTGAGCTCAAATAAAATAAGAAGAGATTTGGAAATCGACATTGGCAACTACTTAAATCTAACAGCATTGTAAGTAAATTGATTCAATTGTTAGAATTTATTATAATTCAATAAATAAAGTTATTTTATTTTATATTACTTGCAGTATTCATGGGTTATAACTTTTGTTTATACATGAAACATAGATAAATAACTATATAATATTTATAAGGTATTAATAGTGTGTTAAATATGAACATTTTACTTGTGATTTTACGAGATATGAAACCCAGTTAGGTTAGGTTAGTACCTGAAATATTAATGCTGTGTTGCACTAAAAATATATTCATTAAATGTTTATTAGGTTCTTTATACTAACAATTTATGAAAATATTTAAATACTTCAAAGTAGCTTATAGTTATAATTTATAAATTTAAACATAAATTTGATTTATTATAAATATAATGCTTATAATTCTTTTATCAAATAAAAAAATACATTTATTCAAATAACTGTACCTGCATTAGTTAAAAACACTTCAATTGCATTGAATAATTTTAATTATTATATCTGGTATTTAAGTGCTTACTAGATTATTAATATTACACGGTATAATAAATAATAATTATATACTTTAATATTTTTAAAATATATCCAAATAAAGATACAACTAACAATTTTGAGGTACCTTTTTGTTTAAAAAATACACATTTTAAAAATGGTACACTTATTTAGCATATAGTTTGTAATAGCTATAGTTATTGTGTATAGTGTATACATTGAATCGTCATAAAGCTAGGGGCATATACATATAATAGAAAACTTTTGGAATTAAAATTATCACATACAACCTTTAATATTGTACTATGAAAAAAAAAAAAATTTAATTTCTTAGTTTTTATTTGCAGTAATTTGTAATTAATCTGTTTATTTTATTGTATCATAATTATTTGACTAGACCTGTTTTATAATTAAATTAATTTAACAATTAATTTATATTTGATAAATCATTATTTATTTAAATTCCAAAAGCAACACATTTTAAATGTAATCTATTAGTAATAATATGATGTAGATATGTAATGATTAAATAATAAAACGTATGATTATTTTTTGTTTAGAAAACTGTATAAAAATGTGATTACGTCATTTCCATTCTTTACAAATAAAGCAAGTATCAATCATTTAAGTTTGTAAGTTGAATATTATTATTTATTATGTATATAATTATAGTTATGATACTTAAATGTTTTTTATTTTTAGAGCACATAATAAAATAGACAAATTAAACAGTGCTTCTTTGAAGAATTTGCCTCATTTGGGTATTCTAGATTTGAACAATAATAAATTAGTATTTTTGGAAGATAATACATTTCCTCGATCTAATCATATGCGGATATTGTTAGTATAACATAATACTTAATCATTAATTATAAAGTTTATTAATGTTACTAGATTTTACTTTTAAAGGAATCAATATTACATCTAACTAATTTTTTTCAGAAATATGAACAAAAATTTAATTTCAAACTTAAGTGAAAACTGTTTTGATGGCTTAACAAATTTAGCCGAATTAAAAATGTCTCATAATAGACTGAGCAATTTACCTATGGGATTATTCAAAAAACTGGTTAATCTTGAATTACTGTAAGCAAATACCATGATATTGTATTTTGTTTATCTTAAATAATGAACAGTAAATTTAATTTTAATAATTTATGTGTAATTTTTAGAGATCTTAGTAAAAATCACTTGACTGTTGTTGAAGGATTATTATTTAAGGATTTAGTAAGTTTAAGATCATTAATATTACGACAAAATAATATTGAAGATTTACTCGACGGATCATTTTATGGCTTGACAAATTTACTATCATTGTATGTATATAATATAAAAAAAATATAATTTATTAAACATTTTTAATATAATTTTTTTTTTTTAACTAGACATTTGGAAAATAATAACATAAATAAAATATCGAAAGGTTGGCTGTATGGATTGACTTCACTCGTGTACTTAAATATAAGCTATAATAGAATTGATCAAATAAAAAGTGGATGGGAATATTGTGAAAACCTTGATGAATTGTAAGTAGTAATAAGTATTGGCTTAACGTATTTTCTTAAACTAATTCTGGAAAAATGTACTAATTTTAAAATATTTATTAGGACTATATATATGTTTTATAATTTATGCATGTCTATTTTTATTTTTAAGGGATCTATCTTATAATAATCTCCAATTAATCGAAAAAAGTGATCTAGAAAATTTGAGGAAGTTACAAAGACTACATTTAAATAACAATAGATTATCATTTATCGAAGAAGGGTCGTTTAATAATACACCTCTGATACAAATACTGTAAGTTTTTATTTTTATAAGTAATTTTTATTTATGAATACACTTTAATAGTTGATAAAAATTAGATCATTGTCTTATGTTCTATCTGTAAGCTACGTATTGGACTTTTAACTATCATAACAGAATCTTGTTTTATTATTAAATTTTTAGTATACTCATTAATACTCTATAGTACTTTTTTAAATTCTTATTTAAGATAACTGTTGAAAAATATATAATTTATAAGCACCACAATTTAAACTCATTTTCAATATAATATTATTCTACATTAGAACATTAATTTTCTTAAAATTTTTATTTTATCGTGGTATATAATTAATTAAATAAGTCAAATTACACATTATACCAAACCCGAAAACAATAATAAATACAATATAATGATAAAATTGTATTTCATTAAAAATGTTTTACTTATTAATCTGTATTAATTATTATTAATGTACAATTGTTATTTATACTACTTTTAGCATCCATTAATAAAGTATATAATTTTTAATATTTGTTTTATTTCAGACATATAAGTACATATGATGCATGTTATAAGTTATAATTTTCTTTTTTATAGACAAATGGATGACAACTATTTAGCATGGCTAATTGAAGATGCACGAGAACCTTTTAATGGACTTCAAAATTTAAAACTATTGAGTTTAATGAACAACAAAATATCATTCATAAAGAAAGAAGCATTTTACGGTTTAGACAATCTGAAAGAATTAAATTTACTTCAAAATAATGTTTTAGAAATTCAAGAAGAAGCATTCAAATTTATGCCTAAACTCAATGATTTGTATTTAAATAGTTCATCATTAGTATGTGATTGTTCACTGTTATGGCTTAAACAACCAGAAAACTTACCTATTGATAGAATTAATACATTTTGTGGTTTTCCTGAAAAAAACAAAGGAAAAAGCTTAGACGAAGTACCAATAGAAGACTTCTCATGTTGTTAGTATTTATAGACTTATAGTAATGCTAAAAATTAGTTATTAAAATACTATTGATGTATTATTTCAGCTAAGAACAGTCCAAAACCCATAATTATATTCCATCCGGAATCAAAAATGGTTCTTGAAAGTCAAAACATAACATTAAAATGTGGTGTTAATTCAACATCTCCTGATAAAATTAATTTTGTTTGGAAAAAAGATAATCATGATTTAGAAATGATTTCTACTAATCATTACTCATCTTATGACGTTAATAGTATGTCACAATATTCCACCTTGAACTTATTTAATATATCTATGGCTCAAAGTGGAAAGTATCAATGTGTTGCTTCCAACGAATTTGGTGTCACCTATTCAAATCGTTCAATATTATCTGTTGTCGGTTAGCATCTAATAAATATTCTCTTAATGTTATATGACAATCATTCATTGTTTCTTTATTTTTAGTATTTCCTGTTTTTGTCAAAACACCTGTAAATAGTTCAGTAAAAACTGGACTTACTGCTAAGTTGGAATGTGCTGCAAGTGGATATCCACCTCCACAAATCTCTTGGCAAAAAGATGGTGGAAGTGATTTTCCAGCAGCTCAAGAACGGCGTATGAAAGTTATGTCCAAGGATGATGTATTTTTAATTGTTAATGTAAAATTAGTTGATATGGGTATATACAGTTGTACAGCAAAAAATGTTGCTGGTATGATTGCTGCAAATGCAACTCTTACTGTTATAGGTATGAAAATGATATATTAATATATTTTAAGTTATTTATTGTTATTAAATGTCTGTGTTCATCATATTTTTTCTAGAACCTCCAGGGTTTGGAAGTATAATGTTAAACAAACAGGTCAAAGTTGGCGAGGAAATGGTTTTAGAATGTTTAAATTACGGATCTCCAAAACCTAAAATCAAATGGACAAAAAATGGAATTCCTCTTACATCAAGCAATAGACATTTTTTTACTGCTGAAGATCAAATTTTAGTTATAATGGAAGCAAAAGCAGATGATTCAGGCACTTATCAATGTGAAATTGCTAATTCTTTAGGAATAAAAATACAAGAAGTTGAAGTTCAAATTTTACCATGTAAATATTATTTATATTAATTTTTTAATACTTCAAATTTTAAAAAGTTTTTTAATTTCAATTAATGAATAAAAATAATATCAAATTAATTTTTACTCTAAAAATTATTGAAAACTTTTATAGATGGTTTTTTATTGGCGTATCGTTCAAAAACACTTTATCTACATTACTTACATACTTCTATCTTTATAATTTCATGAATAAGTTAGAGTTAACAATCAATAAATTATTGGTGTTAAATAATTTTTCAATTTAAATATCAATTATTTACTATATGCTTATTCCCAACACTTAATGTGTAAGTTGTTAATGTCTCAAGATTACAATGGAAATCTTATACATCTAAAGTATTAATTTTAATTTTATCATGATTAAAATTTATACTTTTCAATCAAAGTAAATACATACTAATATCGCAACCATATAAAAATTTTAATTTAGGGAAATTCTTAATATTTTAAAAAATTATCCTTTTTATATTGTATGTTCTATTTTTCTAGTGTACCGGAGTTTAGTTCATGAATATGCTCTTGGGTTGATAGTCATAGCTATAATTGTATGCATCGTTATAACATCTGGAATTTGGGTGGCATTTATTTATAAAGCAAAAAATCCCACGTCAAATTTAATAAATAATGCTGACAATAAATCATTAAATTCTTCAAATAGTAAAGACAGCGGCACTGGAGAGTCTCCAAAAAGGAGCCAAGAACAATTATATAATGACTGTAAGTGTGAATACTTTATTTTATATTTTAGTTTCATATTATTTAAAATTATTAATTAATATTTTCTTCTAGGTTTGAAGGCATCCCAAACAACAGCAAATGTGTCTCCTGATCTAAATTTACCATTACTTTCACATGCTTCTGTAGTTCTGGGCAAGAATTCTGTAGCTTACAAAAATTCAAACGTAGCGGCCTTGCCTGTCCAATTACCACCAGATAAAGCATGTGAAAACGTTGAGGATTGCAATCAAATTATTTGTGATAAAGATTCTGCACAGCTGTGCTCCATACCTAATTTTCTGACATACGAGGCTCATTGTTCTCCATCATTTGTTTAACATTAAAATTCTTATTTGTTTTAATGTGCCAACTAGAAATCTTTCTTCTGTCTCAGTTAAACCTCATGATTTTCTTGGGTTTTCCGCTTTAGTATTGTAATAAGCGTTGTATGAATGTATTTGTATTTTTTTTCTACTTTTTTTCCAGCTTCATCCTACTCAAATTTGATTGAAAAATCAAAATGGTTCCTGCCCTAATTTTTGTTTTTATAATATTATTAGATTAGATTTTTATATTCATGTTTTATTAACAATATTATTTCATAACTTCTTTCCCTTTTCTTAAAATATCTTGTTGTAGATAATTTCAACTAATTAATTTCTATTTGTTACATACGAGTATGTATTAAATATTTATATTAATATTTAATACAAGTGCTTTAAATATCCCAGAAGGCATTATTAGTTAACTTTAAACAACTCCTTGCATATAATTGTAATCTTATATTTTTTTTTTATGATTAATTAACAGTTTGACAATTCCGTACTAAGTTATGAAACCAGTGAATGTTTAATTTTTATTGTTAGAGCTGCTAGACTAATCATTAATTGTATAATAAATATTAAGTATTATTTTATATTTGTACAAATTAATATATTTATGTGTAAATGTTTAAAATAGATCTCATACTATTATTTTATAATTAAAAACAGTTTTATACTACTAAATTTTAAAAAATATAAAATAAAAGTATTGAATGACATTATATACCGATACATTTGTTTTTACTTATAACTATTACTTTATCCTTTTGAAATTATTATTATTATTATGAGAACAAATGTTCTCTAAATTAATCCCAAACAGTAACCTCTCAAGTGCACTAAAAATCAGAAATATCTTATGGACTACCTGATGTTTAACAACTATTTTTTCAAGATGATTTGGAATAATGTTGCAATTTTGTGACCTATAAAATGTTATTGACATGTATTTTAACTGATTATTTCTCATAGTAAATCGATCACGGTGGATTTTATAATTTATTTAATTGTTTTACTTTTTTTAGTAGGCTTATGAATTAGCTTTTTGGTGAACAGTTATAAAATGTCATCATAAAAATAGAAACTTTACTGAATGATCTTTATTTCACTGTTTATTATTATCGTTTAATATCAAATAAGGCCGAAGTCTGAAGTACAGAAATGTGTTTAAAGTAGTTACAATGCAGTACATTTTATATATTTTAACATAGTCCGGTTTACCCTAGTATGGAGTTTGAAAAATTAAATTAATATTTCAGTATTATATATAGGCACTTATTTATTTCAACATGTTTTCCTCGCAACTTGGAGTTACATAAAATTGCAACAGCTTTACATGTTCATCTCCTTGTGTCACATTTTTTGTCGGTCTTAACTTTTGCCTTCTGGATTGGATAATGGCCTAGCTACTAGCGATAAACAAGTGATAACTGAACTAGAAGCAAGTTACACGTTTAGAAGGTATCATAAATCATAAATTATGCGCCACGACCTCACCAGTTTTAGGATTGTATACT
This sequence comes from Periphyllus acericola, assembly GCA_949715065.1. NCBI lineage: Eukaryota > Metazoa > Arthropoda > Insecta > Hemiptera > Aphididae > Periphyllus > Periphyllus acericola. The sequence continues at coordinate 3,928,039 of OX454264.1, forward strand.
ACAATGACTAGTCTTATGTGAGAAATAAACGTTCATATTTAACAATGCCTAAATGTTCCGTGCACTGTATTTGTATACGGCTAATTATTTCACTTGAACAGTACCATATTTATTATATCTTGTACACCTATATGGTTTATAACGCTCACTCGTAGTTTCATCGCTGATCACACCCAACTTAAAATTTTTCAAAATCAATATCTCTACTTAATTGTCACCAAACTGTAGAATCCATTTTTTTTTTTTTGTTTCAGCTCTAATGTTTCACCTTGTGCTATGAAAACAACACTGGAGGTATTTAAGAGATATAATGGAGATATCTTTATTATATTTCATTAGAGCCGAGTGTGCATGTATGAGAACAATTATAAATTATAAAATGTTACAAATGTTGACAAACTAAAACAAAACATATATAGGTATATAAGTGTAATATTTATTTGATATTGTACATAATTATGTATGTATTGATATTATATATTATATCTAAAAAAATAAATAGCATTCTTCTCGTACAATTAAAATCATATTAACAATACCAGTTAACTTACACTTTTGAGCCACAAATAATGATTACTTACAATTTCAAATATTTTAAACACTATTGTAATAATAATAATAATAATAAAAATAATAGCATATTTTTTAATATATTTTGATTCATAAAAATAATTCTAAAGGAAATATCATCGGGATACAATATACATCTTCATAATATATTGGTCCAAGTCAACAAATTCAAAACACATTAAATATATTTTCAATGATTTATCACTTAAAAATATGAACGGAGGCATAATTTTAAATTTGAATCATATTTAGAAGTTAAATAAACATGGTTATTACCAAGAACTAACTAATTTAACAAGGAAGCATAAACAGAGCCTTAAGATTGATAATCATATCACAATGTAATAGTTTTAATAATAATTTTACAATCGGAGATTTTTACAATCAGATCCAACAGTTCTTTTTACATATAGAATAGCCTACTAGAAGACATTTGATTATTGCCAACTTTTTTTGAAACACTATTAATTACTAAGAACTAAGAAATATAAATATGTAAGTTTAATTGTTAAAACCATTATTTTGATAAACATTGAAAATCAAAAACACAAAAAGTCAGCAAATTCTTAGTAATTGATATCCCTGCATAAGTTCCAAAGAACAATATTTTAAATCTTTCATAATAATCGTTAGTTTAAAGATCTTTGGATATGTTTTTTAACGATAATAACTAATAGTATTAATATTGTTATAGAATTCACCAAGAAAAAAAATAAATTTATAATTGGGTTTAAAAATAATAATAGTAATAATAATAATAATAATAATAGGATAAATAAGTTTATCATTTGATAAATATCAATAAAGTTTTAATTTAAAATAATAATAAATGTTGAATTATTAATAAATATTTCATTGTTTAAATTGAAATAGGTAATTAATATCGTAATTTTATAAGCCAAAAATGTAGTCGAATATTTTAATGAATTGTTACTCAAATGCCATGAGTAGCTAACGACAAATACAAACTGAGAATAATCAAAATTTACTGGAAACAAAAGACATGAAAAATGACCAACAAAAAAAATGAGATTATAAAACTTAAGTTCAAAAAGTATAAAAACAAAAAATAAATGTAACAGATGGTTAACAGTCTGAACAAGAAATATTTGATGACACAGTGGAATGTTGAGTAGAACTTTTTGGATCTGGTTCACCATCACAAATATATTTACCTAAGCAAGTGTAACATATAATTAAGAAATTATTCAAAAAACTTAAATCAAAATACGAGTACTAACATAGTTTATATATTTTATAATAGGTAAAAATACTAAAGTCTAAATTAAGCAAAATATTTGAAATTTTAAAATATACTTGAAAGTATAATATTTTATGATTTAAAACTATTATTAGTACCCATAAAAATTATAATTAAATAATTAATTGATATTATACCTGCAACAAAACGTCTTTTGATCAATGACACTCTATAACCAGTACTTGCTAAGTCAAATTCTACTCCGGACAATGTAGTACCCTCGCAGTTAAATTGAGTTACAATTGTGGATAAAGGACACAAATTGTCAACCTCAAATCTCGCTTTTAATGAGCCAGAACCTTGGCTTTCAGAATATTGAGCGAGTTCAGCAAACTTCCAGGTTACAGTTTTTGTATCAGGTTGCCTACAGATATAAAAAAAATGTGAGTAATTATCCATAAAACACAATAAGTATGTAGATTGATTTACCACAATGCCGTAGGTTTTGACTGCATATTACGTATTGCCGAATTCAAATTAGCAGAAACCGTAACATTGAGTAAAGGCGAAGGAACACTCATGGAATGACTATTAAATTTATAGTCAATTTTAAGATCTGTATGAGTATTACTACATTTATAAAATGAAACTAATTGAAACGGACATGACGCTGCTGCAGTATTACGAAGTTTCACCTGAAAGCAATCACATTTAAAATTAAAAAAATGTCAAATAACTAATAAATAATAATAAATATACATAAAATAACAATAACTAACTTGATATTTAAGAATATCAACATTAAAATAGGATGCAACAGGATTTTGCTCAAATTGTTTACGCAACAACGATGTTAAAGCAGGCATATTGAATTCATAAATAGTTGAATCACCAGCTGGACGTGTATTATCCCTGTAATAAAAAATTTAATTAAAAAATGAATTTTATTTATATTAAAAATACTTCCTTACGTTATCATTAGTTGTTTGTTTGGAAGAATATTTTCCACTCTTATAGTGTTCTTCAATCGAAAAGACAATTTTGCTGGATTAGGATTATTAGCCAAAATATTTGCAATACCTGCAGGAAATGAAACCATCATATCTCCAAACATTTTCACTTGACATCTGAAATAAATGCTATTAATATATTTTGTTTTTCATGCATTTTTATTAACATGTTGAATACCTTGATTCGTTTGATCCTTTAAAATAGGCATGAATAATTTCATGAAATGCAACAGCCAACGGAATAGAGTCAGATAATCCAATTGTTAATGGTGAAGGTCCTCTGGATGGCCCTATGACTCCAGAAGAACGGAATTCAAGACTTGTCACACTATCTGTTCTGCCAATACTAATTGGACTAAGTTGATTACGTGGTCCATTCTATACATTGAAATATGCATTATTTCATTTAAATGTTGTAGAATAAAAAGGTATGGATATATAATTATTCACAAACTATTTATTAACTGATAAACACTTTTTTTGATAACTTAAGTTACATGAAAACATGAAAATTCTTTGTTATAGTCAAAAATTCTTTTTTTTAATTCTTTTTTTTTGTTATAGTCAAAAATATTTGCAATTACATATGATATATAATTAGTGAAGTTTTAGTTATATCATTTTCATTTAGTATAGAGATTTTTTAATCTCCAATATCCATTAAAAATATTTTAGTTAAAGTATCAATTTCACTATTATTTAAACATTTATTTGATTACCTCGCGTCTAGATGGAGGACGAGGTATAGAAATAGAACCAAATGGAGGAGTTGTAGACTGAGTTGCTGGTTTTGGAGTAGAATGTTGAAGATCTTCAAAGAATAAATCACCTAGGTCTAAATAATTTAATTTTTATCATAAAAAATGTGTATTATAAATTTAATAAATATATAATTGTTACCTGCAGCATATTTCGACACTACTGGGAAAACATTTGGCGGAGAAATTGATTTGTTTGTTAACGATAATGTAGGGCTATTTAATGAATTAGATTGCTGAACTGTATTAGGAGCAGGATCAGCTGATTGGAACAAATTTAGTCCTATCAGATCATTACTTACTTTCCTAAAATATCAATTAAATTAATTAATGTATTAATGTAAACTAATAAAGTATTTGATATACTTACACAGAATTTAATTGTTGGGAAACAGATTTAGAACGTTTCATTGTGCCATCATCATTAACCGATCCTCGCCGGTTCTTTATTTATGTAAAACAAAATATTGATATAATAAAAATATATAAAAATATATATTGAAAATAATAAAAATATTTTATTTTTATACTAACTTACCTTTAAAGTCTGTGTTCCCAATGGTAATAATGATATATTTTCAACAGTAGCTCTTAATTCATCAACACTAGCACTTATTGGACCTGATCCATTGCTTAATGGTTTTATTTCAACATGGAGTCTTTTATCTGTTTCCTCATCTGTTAATTATATCAAAGTATACTCAGTTAACTTTTATCACAAAACTACAACAGTTTAAAATTAAAAACCTGAATCTGATGATGAAAAAAAGTTCCCTTTGTCAACACTCCACTGTCCTGTTGGTTGAATACGGTACCCTTCGTCATCAATTTCTGGTGTACAATTTTTGGACTCTTCTTCTTCTTTTTCTTCACTGAAGTTAATTACAATATTTTAGTATTTTACAACATTTTAATAAAATATTTCAACCTACTTATCAGATTTATCTTCTTTGCCAACTATTTCACTACTTGTGTCCTTTTTCTTTTTAGTTTTCTTTTCTTTACGTTTGTCTCGTCTACTCCTTAAAAACCCTGAACACACATAGTAAATTATTTAACTTTATGACTCATTCAGTGTAATGCTTATTGAGCACACAATGCAAAGAGATAATAATTTAATTTATATTTTCTTTTAATATCAGACTATTATCTTTGTATATGGCACTGTGAGGTTCAAAACATAAAAATAATAAAATAACTGTGAACAACATGCAGCTAAAATAAAAATAATAATAAATCATAAATTAATAAATAATATAAAAATTTAGAACAAATGCAACAATAAAAGCCATTTCAAAGGATAGTTAAAGGAAAAAAAAGAAATTCATTTTTGGAGGTTTTTCTTAGCTTATATTAAATTAAAATATACTTATAGCCTCATACATTTAGCTATCTTGTAATAGGTTTACTTGAACTTTGTGTACGTGTATGGCAGCATGCTAAATATAAAGATGTTAATAAAAATTATTTATTTAATTTTAAAGCATAACTGTAATTATTATTTATTAAATAAATTTATAAATGCATATTCAGTCAAAAAAATAGAATTAAGTATTTTTTAAATAATGTAAAGCAACTAATATTGTTTATAATAACCAATACCAATATTTATATTTATATATATATATATATATATATATATATATATATATATATATTATAGAAATAAATATTTAGACTAGAACCTATTTAAAGAAAATGTGTGAAATTAGTGTTTTAATTATTTTAGAAGAACAATTAATGTAGTTAATATTTTTGTAATTTAACATAACCAAAAATGAACTGTGATTGATGCATAACAGCTTAATAGTTAACATGACAAAATTAAAAATAATATGTATGCTATTTGACCATTCTCCTTAATACAAATATTATATTATATAGTTAATTTTTCCATAAAATTTAACTTCATAAGATAAATAATAATCATAATCTTATAAAATTGCCAACATAAAAATATTCACACTAATAACAGATTTTTAAATTTTCACATAAAACTATAACATGAATTGTGAATAATACAATATTAAAGACAAAATTACAAACAGTAGTATAACATTAAGTTTAATGACATTTTATGAGAAGTTGATCAATTTCCTTTCAATAATAAAATATGTTATTTAATGAACAATGTAATGCATATAAATTAGAAATATATCAAGTTATACAACAACATTAAACCACAAAAATATTGTATGTAATATGGAAGATTAGATTAAAAGAAACATTAATAACAATATATTATGTATAAATATGTTTCAGAATAATAATTAATACGTACTTGACAAAATATAATTTAACTACAATGCATTTTTATTATATTTACTAAATTAAATACTTAGTAAATATTATATATTAAATGCAATACAAATGAGAAGGATAATAATAATTATATACCATTTGTCAGTTTATTAACCTGAAACTTACTATATTCATATAATTATTTGGACAGCAGATATCAAGTATAAGTTCTAACTAATAGGAGCATAGCAATTTAGAAGAAAAAATACTTCATACCTACAGGAAAATACTAAAAATAATGCGAACATGCAAGAAACTTTACCCTTTAAGGATCGATAATAATAAATAAAAATTACATTTTGATCCACGAATGGAATTCTGAGGAAGTGAATAAGCTGTGTGATCAGCACTTACACTGACAGTTCTGTTTGATTTTGAAAAAGCACCTGTAACACAGCTTTTACTTAAATAACAACACAAAAGCTTATAATTAATTTATATAAATTAAGGAACATGCATTAAACATAATTTAGCAAGATGATAATGAAATTATACATGTTAACTATACAGATAAATTGTGTATTACATTTTAATCAGATTTAAAATGATGATACAATCATGAGATAATTCAGATAATCATTGAGAGACATAATTTGAATCAATAAAACATTTATTTTTTAATTTTCTTAAACATTTAACTAAATCAACAGTTATTAAAAGCAAAAAAAATACTGTATACTTTTTATGTAAAGATATATAACTATTATTATTATATAAAATATTCAATACTTGAGTAATTTCTAAAATTAAAAAAATTAAAATGAACAATGAACCGAATTTAGGAACTAGTAATTGAATAATTATAGCCCAATTACAACCCTAATAAAAACCATAACAGTAAAATTATTATTTATAATGTTCTTGGTAGTGTTATTTTGTAAAAAATCTTTTTTATACCAGATTAGTTTAGGAAATATGTATAATAATTTAATACAATTTCAAAATGAGTTACAGAATTTCTTATAAAGTACATTCATGATAATTTAAGACCCAATGAGAATAAAACAATAATATATACAATGTATTCAAAAATTAATAAAATTATTTAAGTATTTATTTCAAGGTAATTTAATGGAAATCTGTTGATTTATTCTTCAAAAATCAAGGAAATACATTTTAAAAGTTTTGAATTAAAATAATCTTAATTTTTGGTACCTAAATATTAATTTTTAAATATAACTGTAATTTAATTAATTACTGTAATTAATTACAAAATTATTAGGATAGTTTTAACAAAACTATAAGAAGATCCCAACAATTATATGTTAAAATAGAAATTAACTGACAATAGACACTAAATGGTCACTATTTTCTGGTGAAATGTTATACAATTGTACATAAAATATAAATAGAGTATGATTTAATAAAATGTTGGCAATATTAATAGTTTTAAAAGAAATATACTTCTGAAATGTGAGGTGATTTATATGAAGTGAAATAATTATTAAAAATAACTTAGGAAAATTAACACTAATGTACTAAGGGGATATGGTCAAAACATACTAACTAGTATACAAAAAATATAATTGTATAAAGCAACTAAAAAGATACTTAATTACCGATTGTTGGTACGGTGCAGAAAAAATTCTACTAAAATAGCTGTTCTGGTAGGCCATTGCGAGGTTGAAAAAAATTTATTGTTTAATGAACATACCGTGGGAGTTGGAGATGAAGATATTGAGTAAGGATGTTGCTCTGGAGGACTGGTAATTGGTAGCATCTTTCTTGTCCCTTATACGGCAATTACCTTCACGTTTCGCTGTAGAAGGCTTTTCAGATGCAACACTAGCGGCACATGAATTTTGTGGTGTACTTGTGAACACTGGTGAATTGGTTCCTTGGATTGATCTCGAATCACTTGATGAATCAGGTACCTGATTGATACTACTAGAAGTACTATTTAGACAAACTTCTTCAAATTCTATGTTTTCTAATAATAATAAATAAAACATATCATTTAACATGACAAAGCAATTATTTTTTGAACTAAGTACCTGGTTTCTCTAATCCTGTACATTTAGACAAAACAAATTGCTCCAATAATTTGTCAACTGATAATTCTAAACATTGCTTCTTAAATTCAACATGAACCTAATGCAAAATAATATATTTATAACTACTTGTTAAAACAAAATGCATTTGTTAATTATTTAAGTTGTCCAAATTAATTAGTTTTTAATTGTAACAAACCTTTCCAATTTCTTCGTGATTTGTTTCAATTAACTCAGTATACAAGTTGATAAAATCTTTCATTTGTCTTAAATGTGATTCTTCAACTTCTTGAAAAATCTAAATTAAAATTTTTTAAATAAACAAATATGTATTATGTGGTTTAGTATAGTTTATAAAAATTGATACTAGTATAACTATAACTAACCTTGCAAGCTGTAGTCATTTTTTTTTCAAATTCTTCTTTCACGGCACTATATTTGTCAACTAATACTTTATAATCATCTTGAGCTTTTTTTAATTTTAGTTCTGCTTTTTCAATATCTTTGGCAGAAGCATTATCTTTTCTCAGTTTATCCAGTTCTCCACCTTTTTGTACATATGTATCTTTTGCTTTCTGCAAAGCCAAAGTGGTTGATTGTATAGCTTGTACAGAATCCAAAGTGCCACTTTGTTCTTCTTTAACCTAGAAGTAATAATTATTTTTTTATTACATAAAGAAAATGTGGTATTAGTATACATATTATGTTTATTTACTTTTATATTATATACTAGTAAATTTTACTTACATTCTTATGTTTTTTATGTAATTCATCAGTATACTTTGTAACATCTTTTACTAACTCACAGACTTTATGAACCATTTGCAAATGTAATGTGGTAAGTTTTTCTATAGAAGCTCGAAGTAACAGCCATAAAGGATTAAATGTTCCTGCTGCTGAACTGTTACTAGTTTGTTTAGATAATTTTGCAAGTAATTTTGAACATGTTTCTTCGATATTAGTCCTATAAACAAAATATATTTATAAGCATTGAAAAAATGTAATTAAATAATTAAAATTAACTTACCTCTCTCTCAAAAAATCTGACAAATCCTTACTAGCTATTAAGCCATATTTCATATTATGATACAAAATGTCAAATCCATTGTTTTTTTCACCCTAAAAAATTTATAAATTAATTGTTGATGTAATGACTCATAGAACAATATTAAAATTACATTTATAAACAAGAAATAATTTATCATATATTACCGAAATGTAATTCAGTTTTACATTAATTTATGTAACTTTTATTCTTTTAATGAAAGGAATTAATTATAATTCAATTAAATCTAAGCCTAAATGAATTTATGCAAAATAATAGTTAATACTAAATGTATTCATATGGACTAAAATTAAAAGCTACAGCATTGTATTTGTTTAAAACAAAATATTTTATGAAGTTATTCAATTACTGGATACTTAAATAAGATATATAATGTTCAATAGAACAAATTACAAATATAATGTTTAAGAAAAGTTAATTTTTTTTAAATATTATTCATTATTGGTCAATACAGAACTTCCCCGTCATACAAACTCAAACAGACTGCAAAATGATCAGTTTGTATTAAAAAAATTGTGTGTATAACAATACACAAATTTGTTTGTGTTGAGAAATTATACATACATGACTGAATCCATTTTATAAGAGGTTGATACATTATCAAACACCAATAACAGCAATAACAAATACATACTACAACATGCATTTTATCAAATATATGAACTCTTATTTTTCATCTAAGAAACATAATACAGAGAGTATTTTCAATTACATTAATATTAAATTAACTAAAAAATAAATATATTTAAAAAATTTAACTCTACACTTTGAACTGAGTTGTAAGTGTTAACCAATAAAACAACAGTGCAGTTCCAAGATATTTTTTTAGTTTCATGTAAACCAAGAAACCAAAAAAAAACTTCAGTTTATTACTAATTCAATAATTTGTGTTATAGAGAAAGTACAATAATACAACATTTCATAAAATTAAAATCATTAGTTGTCATAGAGTCAATACCAAGTTAATAGAATTTATATAAATTTTACAAAAAAATATATGAAAAAGTATTATATAGTATTAACAAATTTAATACTGCCTTCATTCTGGTTTAAGAAGAAAAATAAATATTTGAATACATTTTAGAACTGTATTCAAAAAAAGATATACTAGGGATTACATATTTTTGTTTTTTCTTAAATTGGTCAACATTAAAAATAATAATAACAAAATAATATCTAGCATTTAATGGGAAGGACATAGGTACCTAATCATCAACTAATATGTAAAAACATTAATAAAAATATATGTTAATATATTTCAATATACGCTCAAATTGTATCATAATATTATATAAGTAGTATTGAAATCAATAAACTGATGAGTAAAAAAACACATTTTATTTAAAAATAATCATATACTTATTTCTGTAAATTAAAAACAGAAAACATAAATTGCTACCTCAATTCATTTGATTTATAATATTATATATATTAAAAATTAAAAAAATCCTGAATAAAATGTTTGAATTTAATATAATGTTTGTTAACATACATTACACACCTCCAACTTTATTAGGGCGGCCGCACACGAGCAACTTTTTGTTGCGCAACTATTTTGTCTTTTCCACAAAGTCAAATGTAGTCCCGCACACAGAGCAACGCAACAGCGACGCAACTTTTTAATTGCTCGACCCGCCGACAGAAGGGCGACGAAACTGTCTCCGTGTAGTTTCCTCGTCTATAATTTGGTATCTATGTGCGCACACGGGCGACAATATAGTTGCCGTTTCATTTTTTCAGTGACGTCCGAGAAAGTCACATCGATTTCATTAGTACAAAATGGCCACAGTAACTTGTCCACGAGATGAAGACATTGACAGTGAATCGTTAATAAATGAAGTAGAAAAGAGACCGGCATTGTTCAATAAAAATTTAAAAGATTATTCAGATGCTAATTTAAAAAGTAAACTATGGGAAGAAGTGTGCTTAAATGTGCTGTGTACGACCTAGGGACAACTCAATGCAGAACAAAAAAAACAAGTTTTTAAACAATTTCTCTGGGTAACTTCTTAACTCTTCGAACATCAAAGTAAATTTCCCTTTATTCATTCTTCAGATATCAGCGGGTGAACCCAATATTTCCTTTACCGTTGATTTTTCCTGTGTTGAATGATAAGAGCACAAACTACTGCAGTATTCAAAAAATCCATAATAGGTTAGGCGTACGTAATTAATATTGAAGATTGAATATGGACGATTAAGATGTACGTGAACAAACAATGTGCACGCGTATTTATCGAATTCATAGTATACAGTAAATAGTTGATCGTCATGTGCACACTCTCACACTCCGAAGCAACTAGACAGTGACAAAGACAAAAAAGTTGCTCGTGTGCGGCCGCCCTTACATGGTTACATGCACTCAATCATTCTGACCGAGTACATAATATAATCTCTATTCAATTTCATTATTTAAAAAATGTTACTTCATAATTTTTTTTTTATTTAAATATTATATAAACATTTACGATTTCATGAAAAAATTTAAATAAATATCATGCACCACTGTTGAAAAAACAAATAATTAATATACTTAACTCAAACATATAAATTTTATTTCACTAAAATGATTAAAAAAACTATGTTCATAAATCTCTATTCACAAATGTCTTCAATAAGAAAATAAAGTTGCATTAAGTCATAGTTCAATAAATTTTTTTCAGTAAAAATAAAATATACTGGTAATTTGGATATAGCGCATGTAATGCAAAATTAATGAACTATAAGCTACATGTGTAAAGCATATAGAACCTATTAGTATTAGGAACGTACATTTAAAAATTACCTACCTACTGTATAACGTTTAATATTATGTATGTACCAATAGAAACCCATAGTGTATTTGTATGGTTGCATTTATATGTTTAAATAGCCAAGAACTAATTAGAGAGTAAACTTAGTAAAATTTGAAACCAATATATTGATTTTAAGAAAAAAGTAACTATATTACAATAATATCCCATAGTATGCCTAATTAAACTTTTCAATTCAATAAAAAGTATAATATAACAATTATTTAAAAATTGAATGTGAAAACAAAATAGAAAAATTATCTCAAAAAGCGTATTCATCACGAGTCAAATTAAAATTGTATTTTACTTTTTTTACAGCGTCTAACAATAAGACTATTAGAGCGAACAATCGCTATGACCAAACCAACCCACTGGATCAACTTGCTATATCAGAAAATCGAATGTTCTGAAATCACCGTCCGTTCTGACAGCGGGGTTGGCCGGCCAAGACAGCTCCTGTACGGAGAGAGCAGCTAAGAGCGAGCGTAACGTCGAACACGACGACGCTAGCGGTGATCGCGGCGTACAGGTGTGTCGATAGTAATATTTACCCAGAAATAATCACAAAAATCCACAACAGTCATGGTGACGACAGTGATGTAGGCGACGGCGACGACGGACGGAGGGAGACACTGGTCATCCCAGAACCGAAACGGATGTCACGGAAACGTTTGGCGGCAACGGCTACGGCGTCTTCGTGTTCGGTGTCACGCGAGATGGCGGCGGCGGCGGCGGACAGCAGAAAAAACGTCGATGATGTTGACTACGCGACCGTGAACGGGCGTCCGGTTAATGCGTAACCGCGATTTCGCAATGCTCGTTCGGCGCACAGCCGTAGGCAACGGTAGTGCGTAGAAAGAATTAATGAGTACGACAATTGAATGGACGGTAACAATAATAGTAATAATACGTCGTTCGACAAACGGACTGCGGGAGTGATAAAAAAATAATAATAATAATAAAACGAAAAAAAAAATCGAAATAAACGACGAGACGCCAGGAGGAAGACGGACTGATTAAAAATCGGTCGCTATCACCGCGAAACGGTTTACGCCCACTCGCCGCCGCCGACGCTACCGCCGTCGTCGTCCACCTGACGCCACAGCCGCCGCGCACCCCGCCCACCGTGGGCCCGTGTCATCGATGCGACATCGTTGCAACTGCGCCCGCGTCGTGCTCATGGAAGAAACCGATTACGTCGCGACACTATCGTCTTTCACGTTTCCCGCTGCGGCGACGACAACGTTCGTAATTTTCGTACCGCACGTGTCTTGGACAAACGTCAAACGACAAAATGTCACGACTTCGGTTCACCGCGGTTCAAAGTCCACGCTCTGCAGCAACATGAATGATACGACAAAAAAATGTTATTGCAACACGACTGTTTAGAATTTCGATTTTATCAAATATTACTGGTAACTAACTGTTGATGGGAAAACGTTGTTTTTTTCCGTCCGCCATTTGTTGAGTTCGATCGCGGCGCAAAACACTGTTGTCGCTTGCTCGTCACGGAATATTATAATCATTTAATCCATTCTGTGGGCATGACACGCTTCACGGGCCCGTCGCAATGTCGTCAGCCGACATCGGTTGACAAAAAGATACCGATCGCCGCGCGCGTCGTGGCCCGCTGTGGCTGTTTTGGCAGGACGCTACCGATTTTCGAAACACTGTTGTGTTCTCACTGTCCCCTTTGTCTTCTCATTCGACACTAAATTGTCTTTCGCAATAAACGTTTTTACATTTTATCCCACGCCTGCGCCATCAACCCGCGGAGATTGGAAATAGCAATTTTGTAAATCGACTTTTGATAAATGACCGATTGTAGTATGTACAGTAGGGTCCTGTTAATCAGAACGGGATTTGGGTCGTTCGGATCACCGATTTGTACGCCTAAAGCCTATGGTACATTGCAATTATTTGAAAAATAGAAAATACGCCTTTTTCGTATACGATTTTAATTACTTCGAGTTATCACTTTATCAGTTTTGTTTAAAAGCCATATTTTCATACCATCGGTTTCACGGACATTAGACAAATGTATAGAATATTCAATATTAAAATATATAAGCTGCTTGGTAATAACTACGGGTCATAGTTTATAGAATGTTTTTGTATTTATTTTAATGAAAATGTAAACTCATGATTTCAGATATGAAAGTTACAAAATCGTCTTTTACTCTTTTCACCTCCATGAAGTCTAGTATATTTTTAACTTCATATTTGCATATTTGCGATTTTTTATGATATTTTGTTCATGACGTTTTAATCACTATATTTATTGGTTAATATGATTGAATTTCAAGGAAAAAATAGCAATGGTTTTCATTGGTTGCCTTGAAGTAAATTTAATAGTTATACTGCGTATAGTTGTCTGCTGCAATAACTATATTAGTAAAACCTGAGTACCTAACACGAGTTATGTACTACAAAGCAAATGAGTTACCTACTAAAAATAATGTACTAAAAAGAAGACATAAATCATATAAATAATAATATTGTAAAACGTTTCTCTATATAAATTAATAAAAAAATGTTTAGTAGGACTATTTATTTTGAATATTTTTATTTCGCATTATTTGTTGTTTTGTTTATTTTAGAACTGTATGATTATTGAAAAATATTTTAGGGTTTATACCCTTTTTAAGAACATGTAGGTATGTAGCATTTATAATACTATTGAACTAAATATTCTTATATAAATGTTTTACACTAGATTCTGAGCATTTGAACACTTGTTGGAGTATGCGTTTTAAAAAAATAATTATTAAATATATTTTATAATAAAACTGAAATCGATTTGAACAATTTTCTGTTTACTATATTCAAGTAATGAAGGCTGTCAAGTTATTTGATTTTATTGTTATAAAAAGTTTTATCAATAAGATTTCCTAATCGAATTATTAAAATTGTTAGGCTACAATATCGCAGATTCACTTGTTTTCTATGACGTGTACAAAAATGTAATTAATTTCTATAGTCTAAAATCTAAATGATTAGTATTATGTTTGCATATGTTATCAAACAGAAAAAATGTACAGTAAAAAACGTGGTTTTCTCGTATATTTGTCGAGGCGAGAAGATAATGTCCATTAATATTCAATGCTACACCGAGCGCCTATAAAATGTTAACTAACACTGTGCAGTTACTCACAGAATTTTAAATTCCAAAATAATAAATATAATTGCCAATTTAATAGTCCGCCATATCGTCGAGAGAGAAATTAATGGTTTCGACGTGTAGACGCGAGTGTTACTGAATGTACCGAATTACCATGTACTCGTATTTCACTCGGCACTCGCATTTTAACAACGAATAGTATAAAATATTAATGTTATGTTATGCGATAGGCCACATATAATTAGTAATTACGTGTACCACGGAATGCACGAACTGTGAGTATAATAATATATTAAATATTCTATAAATATATCTACTCGGCCAAATCGTTTATCGTATGCTACGCGTATAGTCAGCGTTTTTAATATTTACGTGTAGCGTACCATTGCGTAAACTATGTTATAGTGCGTATAGACCGTGTTTATTACGTGACACCGATTAATAATCATAATTCTTAATGTTACCACCGGCATGTTGAAGTAAAAGTGTAAAACCCTAAACTGGGATCGATCCATCATCCATCAGTGTATTGTCCCGATCGTCGTACTTGTATATTTATGTATATTTACTTATTACTTACCAAAAATAGTATACGAGTACATACTACTATTATAGGCACCAGTTGTGTAGGTGTACCTCGTCGTGGTCGCTTATGTTATAACATTATGTATACGTATATCCATATGAGCTGGCGAAATACAAATGAAAAAGATTATATCAATTGTATATTAGTATTAAAGTTACTTTTACACGTCTTATTTTGATAAATATTCATTAAGTATTAAGAACTAGATGTTTTATATTTAAAAAGGCCAAGGCCTGATTTTAATACAAGACTTAGCGCCACTGACCATGTATATACATTTATAAATTATAGGTACACATTTCTACAATATCAGCAGTGACGCAACTGTTTAGAGAACGTCTTGTGTGTAGTGCACCCGCAGGGTCATCCGTTTTCGGTAGTCTTGTTTTATTGGTTTTATTTATTTTTTAAAAAATATATAATACCAATTGATGTCACCAATATAAAAAGTTGAAACAATCTATATATTTTTAAAATTTTTTATTGAACTCATACAACTTTGGCAGCATTAGCCATTAGTTTTTTTTTACATTATATTTACTTACACGCTATTTGTATAAATACTTGTTTTACAATATATATATATATATATATATATATATATATATATATATATTTAAATAAAGTTATTTGTTGATATTTTAGAAATAATATTAATTTAAATTTGGTTATGTCATTGATTTATTTGAGAAACTTAATTAGATCTATATTATTCTGGTAGTTGGGCCCGAGAGTTGCGTCGAGGTTATGTCGTATCTTGTGTAAAAACAATCTATTATAGTGGGTTTTACTTTGATTGTTTACTCTGTATCTAGTTTGATCCTACCCACTCATTTCCCGCCATTCAATAATAGTGTACAAGAAAAGTTTGCGCATTTGTTGTGTTATAATTTAATTTAGTTAATGTATTGTATCTCAGCATATATGTACATTAATGTTACACAATGTATATTAATGTACACAATGTTTGTATGGATATTATACTTTTTTTTTTTGCGTTTTATCTAATGGAAAAAAAACCGTAGTATGTACAATATAATATTTCATCTAATGAAAATTGTTGAACACTAAACGTCATAAATAAATGTATTGATGACAATTTTGAGTAGCTTAAAGTCTTACGATAAAACGTTAAAAAAAGGAGATACATTTAACTTATTTTCAAAACTAAAAAGCATTTCGATAACTATTCACATTACCATCTTTGGGTTAGCATTGAATACAAAATTGTATATAATCATCAATCACAACGCACAGATACATACCTACAATTATCGAAATACGTATTTACATGATGTATGTCGTATACACGTTTATACGAAATACCTATTATTATTTATAATGATTGTATTTCTTTAGGTATTGATATATATATATAATCCATAGTAAATAATCTATTATATTAATGTTAATATTTCTCTGTTTTTCAACATGACTGGACCTCGAGTTTCGACTTTTCCAAACATTACATCGATATTTAAAATGTTTAGCTAATAGTATAAACATTATTGGTGTATTTTTATTCCTAAAAATCATAGTTGCTGTAGGTAGTAACTATGTCAATGTCAGTCGTTTGATTAGATTAATTCAAAACTAGGCATAACATATTCGTTGCGTTTTCGGATAGCATTGCATATTAGTTTTAAAATACAGAATTCATACACTAGCCAATCATTTATTTATTTCACTACTGACTTTTGAGGCTTTGCCCATTGGACATATATTTAGGTTTATTTCACAAATTATGCGAGGCGGGTTTTCAACATTTTAATCGATAATACTTTTAATAATACGCAGTACTTAAAAAAAAAATTAAAAATGATTCATGTCACACATGTTGTACCTTATACACACATAATGATCATTTTTAATATATGTATATTATGATAATCAACACATTTCCTACTAGTAACTAATACGTATTTATGTTTACAACTCGATTTCAGAACTCTTTTAAATTTTGAGTGAAACGAGCAATGTGTTGGTTATTTACCACGATGTGTTTGTTGTGTTTTTTGTGTCATCACGATTTTTCCTAGAAAACGTTATTCTATCTGCTATCATCAATAATAAAATAGGTCAAATGTTGTCTAGTTGGTACATAAGATAGTTCATTGTTTGAGTTTCACAATGGTTTTCCTTATAATTGCGGAAGCTGATGAAAAATTGCAAAAAACGGCAACATTTACGGAGTGACAATTTTCATTTTTTTTTCAATTTAATTTAAAAAGTATCGACTGTAGGGATTTTCACTAAATATTTATATAACTATTTCTTAGAGGGGGTGTATAAACGGTTTTTAAAATTAAAATAATATTTTATTTTGATGAAATCAGGTGTTTCCGTGATATTGATTAAACGATGCTAATTATTTCATCGTTTAAATATAATAATCGACGGAACTTGAAATTTTTACAGAACACTTATATAAACATTTTCTATAGCTCGTGTAAATTTCAAAAGACTTCAATGACTTGTATGCCATTTAAAGGTATTTTAAATCTAGATAAAATAGATAAAATTAAAATCACGACTAAACATTTTTATAGGGATTCCTGTTTAAAAAGTTATCTTTTTGCTTTTTTAAAAATATAAACATTATAAACTTATGCTTCCGACCTCTTTTACTCAGAATCGTGTTTTCATAAGAAATGGTACATTGGTTTCAAATTTAAAAGTCCAATTTAGCAGTATAATTCACCCATCCCTGTAACTCATCCTACCGTGGAGTAGCGCCCTACCTACTAGTTTCGCACTTTTTTTTTGACATCCAGTTCGGCAATCAAAAATTAATATAGTACAATAGATAACATTAGTAAGCTATATAAAATATAATAAATATCAACATTGATTACAATTCATATGTCGTCTTGATCAACCTTATTGCATTATATATATACATATATTTATTATTTTATTTATTCATAATAAAGGATTTAAAAGTCCAAATCTTAATGTTTAAACATGTACAGCAGTTGATAATATGAAAATTTAAAACAAATTGAAATATAATATAAAAAGAGAAGGAGAGAGAAGAAAAGAAAGAAAACTATTACATTGTTAAACTTATAAACTAAACTTATAATGTATCTAAAGTACCTAGACTTGAAATTAGACTTTCTGCTTGCTTATTATGATAATTGATTACATTTAAATTTCAAGATTTAACTACTATAACTATACCTACTTTAATGTTATCACATAACGATGAATTGTAACGACAGTTCACACATTTGTACCTGACCTCTATCGTAAATAATTTAATAATTCTGTTTCAATTTTACTACGAGTGTACTAGTAGTCGGTGGGTTAAAAAAGGATGCTTGCGGGAAAAAGATTGAATGAGATATAATTGTACGTGTTAGTGTATTACAGACACATAAATAAATTACCAAAATTAGGTACAGCAATATAAAAAAAAAAATTGTTTGTGTAATTTATAAATATCCATGTATAAAAATAGATAACTGTAGAATTTCTGTTACGACTTCCCGTAGTGGTATATAAGAATTATACAAAAAGAAAAAAAGTGATAATAATATCAAATTCGTTGTCGAATTGAGTTATTATACATCAAGGTTTTAAAGTAATGAATCGTTAAGTAACAAATTATATATTTTCAAAAACATGTATATTGTATATTGATGACTGTGACAACGTCTAGAGTCTAGACAATACGCGACTACAATATTATCACAAGTTATACCAGTATACGATAAAATGAACCAGACATTTCTGATAAAAATTTCAAAAGACTAATGAGACAATTTGTTGAAGTTTGTGTAATACAACTCAAATTATGTTATTAATTAATCATTAAACCAGTGTTGGGCGTTGGCTATCGCAGTATTACTTCAATAATAATTATCACGCGAACATTTATATTCTAACTGAATAGGTACCCTCGGTACTAACTACTAAGTACTTACTAATATTATAGATACCTAGTATAATTTGAATATTTAAAAAACCACAAGTTTTCTTAATTTATTAATGCTAAAAAAAGATAAACATACGGAACGTAAAATTCAAATAGTTTTTAAAACAAAGCTGAAGAAAAAAAAACATTTTAGTTTTAAACAAACTAACACTTAACATTGTATTTCTGCCGTTAATGTATTAGTATACGACCACATAAACAAGACAAACATATAATACAAGCGAAGATAGAATCATCTCTTCTTCGACTTTAATATATTGTATTAATTTGTTCGGAATGTTTTAGTACTTACTAATTCAAACAGGTACTATTTGAATTATAACACTATCGCTGCAGCCTATGGGTACATACTACATACACAGCTGAATTATCTTGTTTATGGTAGATCCTACAACTGTATCGGGCTGATAATGAGATTTATGAATACTTATATTATATATACTGTGCTGCATGTAAGTTAGCCCTCACGAGACCCATATGTAGTGGAATGCATTATGGACTATGGCTAAAAATGTTGTGAATGTTCTATAATATGGTACTTGCACGTAGCAAAATATTTCCAAACCGGGTGGAATCATAATTATTTTATCACGTAGTCCAAAATTACATAAAAAGTTATTTTCAAATATTGCAACCATTATTAAACATGCACACCCGACATTGACACTACTTGCTGTTCACCCTTACGCCACATAGGACTTGTGAGCTGTTACGTATTTTCGTAGATCTAAATAAAGAATATTGTATGCCACGCCCGGTGGCTCACACGATAATACAGTGGTTTGAAATAATTCGTAAATGTTTGTCTTGTATATACCGCGACGATAAATATACGTACAAAAACTTTATCGCACATGCCTCCAAGAGTAATGCGATACTATACGTACCGCATGAAAAATACGATATTTTGATAGGAAAAAATAATTAAGTCACATACGAAGTAGAGAGTTGTATTTGTCACATCTCCGTTCAACAGTATAAAGTTGTACAGTATATTATGCAGCTATTATTTGATCGTCAACAGTTCTAATAGAAATCAATTATTTATTATTCATACAGTTCATTATTCATAGCCTTTCATACTTAATTTTTCAATACTTAATGTATATATATATATATTTGTACAATAGTTACCTACTATATTATTATATATATATTAAGGTCAATTTAATTTAATGATGTTCAATTCAAAAAGTCAAAACGATTTTATTCTGTCCGACGTTTAATCTATTTAGAATGGTCACTGGTCAGCTACTACGATCTTTACTACTCGATACTACTCGTATCTTTACACACAGCTTTGTTCACGACGACTTGCATGAGTAGAAATATCAAATATTGAATACGCATATTTCACGATTGAGCCATATTTTCATCAAATTATTACTGCGATAAAATCCAATCGGGGAAAAAAATTTAAAACATAAAAGATAAAAACGTGGATTAGCTATAACAAATTATAGTACCTGTTATACCGTCGGTATAGATTAAATAAATTGAGTACCTATGTCCTGTAGAATGTAGTACATAAGTTTTCAAATAATACAGGAACGCGCAAATGTATTTATTTGGTTACACGGTATTTGTTGTTTCAAATTTAAAATAAATATTTCATAATATCGTGACATGATTTTAATAATTTGTTTAGTTTACAAAGAATTAATGTAAATTATTATCACCTTGTAATTTTTCCGATAAGGAAATGCTGATTATGTTATTATTATTTAAAATTGTGTAAAAAGTGCACTATTTTCTTGTTAACTAGAAAAATGATTAAAAATCAAGAATTTAATGAAAATTGAAAGTTGAACCGTCAAAATTTTCAGAAAAATAAGCCCTATAAAATGGCTATATTCGACATTTATAAAAGTTCTAAGACAAAAAGTAAATTTTTAACTTCTCTAATAATATGCTTATATTTATCAAACTATTGTCAACAAAATTGCTTTTGTCCAGGTATGCTCATAAAAAAACAGAATTAATTGATTATCTTTATTAACACGGGAGATATTGTTATGTTATACCTCGGCGGGACACCCTGTATATATATTATATATAATGTGATTTTATAACAAACATCGATGATCGAAGTATCTACCATTAACGGCCGATATAGATTATAGTGTGAAAGGTAGTAAATTAATGATAATCTCCCACAAAAGTAAATAACCTCCCACATGGACATAGTTAGTGTTAACTCCGAAGCGACCTTCATTAAATTAATAATCAATTAAAATCTAAAAATAATCCTTAATCCTTATATGTTAATAATAAATAAGATATTGTAATAACTAAACATTTTATATATTTATTAAGTACCTAAATTAATTCATATGATTAACAAGGTTTGTTTTTGAAAAACATTTACTTGATAAAGTAAAAATGTGAAATTTCTCCTTATTCTAATAATTTACAAATTACTAGTCAAGTAAAAAAGTAGTATTACGCCAAATCTGTTGATCAGGTAATGAGGTTAATCGTTTATAGGACTATAATAGGAGTTTACATTTGGCCAGTTCTCTGCATGCTCATCGTAAGTGAGACTCGATAACTATAGTATAAACTATATTGTATAATAGTTATAATATTGCTGCCGCGTAGTAATACGGTAATTCGTTGAAACATTTTCCAAGTGCAAGTGGTTCGATTTGTGGGAAACCATACGTTTCTCGGTCGACTATCATAACATATATATATAACATTATCAACCGTATTATCGTATCGTAACTGTGGGTTATGGGCACGCTGTACTGTTTGCACAACAGAGTAGACAGTTAGGCACCGACCTATATATTATGTATTCAGTACGCGAACCTCTCGACCAGTATTTCGATCGTATATTTGTATTGTTAACCCCACTCGTATGGTATCGACGCGTACGAAGGGAAATTTAATGTTAAACAAAATACGTGCGGTAAAAACTATGCTGTTGCTAGGTTACTGTAGCTAAAGTGATTTTCAGAAATGATCCCCCTAGCCCAAGTCATATAATCTACATGTTGACAGTAATTGAAAAATATACCGCACTTTCATAATATATTCATGGTTTCATGCGCATATGCGATCGAACGCAAGCCAGAGGTCCGAGAGTAATAATTATAATAAAAAAATAAAATAACAGCACCGTCGCTCGTTCGCATTTCGTAGTACATAATATTACGAGTATAATAGTACAAGCTCATTACTACAAAAAGGCTGGAGTCCACATTGCGTTTAATATCCAACGTGACTACAACACTATTAACTTTGTTTTCAGTTGGAGTATCGGGTATACTTTTTTTCAACCCAAATCACACCCATTTGTAACTATAATTCCGGTCTCGGGAGAGACGAAGCAGGACTTGTTATAATATACTATTATGTACTAAAGGAAATATTATGTAAACCCTGGCACTCAGCATTCAATCGTGGAGCATTAGTGAACGGTTCAAACGAACGAAATCGCATACTGGTGATGTTCGACGTTCAAAGCGGATGAAAATATCCCCCGCCCTTGGATAGGTAGTGATAATATCGTCTCGAGAGGACGTCGCGTCATGTGCGTATGCTTTTCAAGGCGCTAATGTATAGGCAATTGCAATAAAATATCAAGAAAAATGAAAGCTTATAACAATCGAAGTATATTTGAATAAGTTTTTGAAGAAATATATCTGTAGAATCACCATAAGCCGTTGCGCAACTTTAAAATGTAGGTAATGTGCACTTCATTTAAAATCTGTATTCCTAATATTATAGACGAGAGTTACGCTTTATTTGTAGCGTAGCGTTAAAATTGTTTCAGCAAATTAATTGAATCATTAAATGAAAATAAAAAAAATCATCAAGTATTTACAAGTTAATCACTTCAAATGCATTATTCATAGTATCGAAAAAATTAAAACCGTTACCACTCAGATATAAAGTTCTATCCGCATATAATTAAAAAAAAATTACCTCATTATGTACAACAAATTTTATACCAGCTACCTGCTACCAAGTGCAATGTTTGCGGTACAGTGGGTTTTCACGCTCGAATTACATACGAGTATGACGACCTAATGTCCTATTACCTAATAGGTATCGAATTTTGAAATCACTATACACATATTATATAAATAATATATATATATAATTATTTTAAAAAGTAATTTTTTGAAAGTTGTGGTCGGCGAATTAGCTTGCTCCTAGAATCTAGCATTTGAAAGGCTACCATGCATATATTACCTATGTACTATATGCGGCATAATGAAACTATGATTTATTATAAGCAATATACTCGATTTCAGAATAAATAAATCCAATGTAAGATGAAAATATATTTAATAAATATTATGTGGTTTTATACGAATATAAGTAATTCAGTATTTCACACTAACTTAATTTAGCGTACCTATGTGCTTTATAATTTTTATATTTAGTATGGAAAATGTTGCAACGATCAATTCCAAATAACACCAAATGAACACGAAAACAGGTCAACATTTTTTTTTATAAAAAAAAACGACTAAGAAATTCGAATGAGCTATATTAAAATTATCCGAGTTCAATTTTTAATTTATAAAAAAACAATATCAAAACTTAACAGGTATATGCAATGTACCAAAAAGTTTCGAAAAATGATTCTTGTAAAATTAACAAAACAATATTTCTTTCCGCTCAACTATATGTCTATAAAGAGATAAACTGTCTGCCAGTTTCTTCTTTTGTGCGGACGTGTAAACACCTAATTGACTGTAAATTGTTATTATCAAATCGTTAAAATCAAATCATTATCCCTATACTTTTGAACAAAAGCTTTAGTCTAGAAAAAATTTATTGAACTCTAATATTATAATATTATTGCACTTATAACAAACTATATCATGGCCCTGCATAGTCGACTTATATGGTCTTAATCGATTACATAACGATGCACCTATATATGCGAACAGATCCGTAATTCGAATACTATAAACCGTGCGCATACACATTTGGACGACGTAATGGCGTGCGCAAACTTTTCGTTTAAGCTGTTTGGAATCGGTACAACATCATAATAATATATTACATGTGATTTAGCGAGAGAAAAAGTTTCGGTCTCGCACACCATTTGCGCGTCTGTACAATATCGCCTTTACGACGGTAAATAATACATTAATATAGGGCGACCATACGTCCCGCTTAAAACAGGATCGTCCCTTTTTTATCACCACGTCCCGTTATCCCGAAAAACTTCGAACGGGACGCTTTTTATACAGTTTTTAGAAGATGGTACCCCGTTTTTATTCTGTTATTTTTATATCGTTAAACTATCAATAACTAAGTATAATATTACAACCACTAGTTTCCAGAAATTTGAAGTGTATATTCAGCTTTAAAATATGGTTTTGTTTTATGCAAAGTCAATTAAAAGTCGTTTATGGCACTATAAGAAGCATATAAAGGGAAAACATATCTGCATGTCAAGTATCAGAAGAATTAAAAGGACTATGTGGAAAATAAAAAAATACAACATTTTTTAGCTTTCAGTGTAAACTCACTTCTCTTAAAATTGAAGACAATAAATGTATACTCAAAAAAACGATTTATATAAAAAAAAACTAACCAGTTTTATGACACATTTTTGTTGTTCGCTGAAGAATTAAAAATATTTCGGTAGACCTAATATTATCCAGCGTGAAATGATATTTGAAAAGTTTAATTCTCAATTTTGTGGAATAATAAAAAACAAACCGATTGGGATGTGGATGAAGATGTTCTTGTCTATGAACAACAATCATGTGATTAATGTATAAGTCATCCAAAAAATGTTAGTCCCGTTTTTTTATACATAAAAATGGTTACTCTACATTGATAACACACGAGCGCACACAGTAAACGCACGCGTACGAGTTGCACGACACAGGTAACGCTTACATGTGCACGGCGTATTCATATTACACATAAATGTCGACACTTAACGGTACGTCGTCGGCACCTACCTATTATTATATATTTTTTACTATTTTTTAATATTTATTACTATATATTATGTATACGGACACTCATGGTTGAACTTCACAATACGATCGAACACCCACGGTGCACATGCACGTTATAATATGTGTTTTGTGCATGTAACAATATTATAATATGATCGTTGTTGCACTCCGCGGTCGCATGCCCGTGATAACATCACGCGTAAGAAATGTGCACGAATATTAATTTTGTGATTGCAATGTGCACGCGGCAAATGCACTGTGCGACACGACTTTCATTAGATTTCCGTTTTGACCAACGTTATGAGTACCTATGCGCGCGTACAATAATAAGAGAAAAGCACACAGACCGACGAACCCGTTTACTTATAAGGCCGTGACGTGCCTACGAGTACTGTTACATGACGGTGTGTACGCGTATGTATGTGTTCGTATGTATTTACAAATTATAACTTCCGGCAAAAAATACAAACAAAATGCGTATAACATGTTGTCCGCAAGAACATAACGTACATGCGAAAAATGGTTTTTGAAGCGGGAGGGTAAATCCGAAGATTTTTCAAGTTTTCAATAGTTTTTAAAATTATATTGAAATTAAAATCAAACATTTTACTTCGACCGATGCATCAAACGTTGAGAAATCTATACGTCTGTTTTCAATAATATAACGTCGGATTACGCATTTCAGTGTACGGTTAAATGTAGAATTAGAAGTTTAAAAAAAGAATACGCAGGTGTAGATCCTCATGATTCCTCAAGGAGAAAAAAAAAACTTTGTATGGTCAGTTAATTTATTATTTCATTTATTTACGTATAAATATACAAAACATACTTTTCTCGACTTATTAATGTAGAACTGTTTAATTATGTCTTCACAGTCCAAGAATCTAAGTACGTCGCTTTTTACATTTAAAATGTATAAGTTGGACAAACGATCTTGCGTCATTGTAAAATATTTTTCGAAAATTTAAGAATATTAGTGGATACAACGAACTCATATTATGGTTAGGTCGCCTCTATTTGTTCAATTATGTAGGGGCCCCATGGGCCTTCCTAAATCCAGAACTGTGTACCTACAACATAACATGTAAAATGTTGAAAACAACGACATGAGAGTAATATGTATTTGGTATGTACATTTTTTTTTATACTAAAAACAATAAACATTCGGTTTTATACACCGTTATTGACCAACAAGATTCAAAGTATATCAGTACCTATGTATTTGTACGATAATTATTTTATGCAGTCCCTTTGATTTGTAACTGTAATTAATTAATCACAAAGCATTATTAAAACTTAAAAGTGTAAATAGTTTGTTAAAAATTATTAAATATTATTATTATTAATTTCAATTATTTCTAACACACCAAACTATAATATAAGTATACATAAAATATAAAAAATCACTGGACCGTCAAGTATAATTGACACAAGTGCAAGTATTTACGATCGTTTTTTATTTGAAAAATCATCATCAGGTATAAAAAACGACATATTGATTTGTCTATAAAAAATAAACGTTCATAGTTATTAGTTACACAAGTTTTATGTTTTTTCTATCGAAGAGAACCTCGGAGTTTTGACCATGAAAGCTATAACTTCTGTGATAATTATACTCCCACACGAAGCACCTGTCCCCGATAAGTTTCATAATTATTGTTCCCGCGTCTATGATTGATAATTTATTAACATTACACGGATGAGGAAATTTAAGACTAATGGTTTTTCAAAATTACTTTTTATTTAGAAAACATTCATAACATTATCACTTTTTACAATCATCACACTTTTTTATATTTTTTTATAATATATTATGTATTGCTAATAAAACGCAGGCCAGTGATTCATGTTTTCTTAAGGAAATCACTACCTATGAACTAAACATTTTAAACATTAAACATTATTATTATTACCTGGCTCATAGATTTATTTAATAATTGCGTTTTTGATTGAACAAATATTGATAGTAAATGTCATCAATAATTTGAAAATTTGTTGTTTTTTATCAATTTACTTGTATTTTGTAATTTTTGGTTTAGACTGCTTCGAGATTTAAAATATTTTCTGATACTGAATACTTGGTTGGTTCCAAACCATTGTCATATTATTTTAACTAGGCTTACGAGTACATGGTAGGTAGCCGGGGTAGGTACTCATTTCAAAACTATTTTTGTTATAAATGATAAAGATTTTGAAAAATGAAAATAACGCGTTGCAGTACCAAAACAAATGTTACCTTAAAGTTTTTTAGGACTAACGATAAACCTACATAATAAAAATAAAAAGGTTTAGAAATAACACTTTAAAAACAAATGTACTGGCTAGTGAGTTTTTTAACGTTGTCGGTTGGTAGGCAAAACATTGATGTGTATTATTTTTATTTACAATTATTCATCAGTTACCTGAAAATATTCAACCCCAACACACCTATTTATATATTTAAATGAAACATTTGTAAAAATTGTTTATATGCTAGATTTGTCAATGAATTTGTAATTATTTACTGTACTTTTGACGAACAGCACCTTTAGGTAAGTACTGTCACCATATTATATTTATTTACCAAATTTGCTTACTGAAATATTAAACTTAAAAAAATAAGAACATTTTTGTTTTCCCAACATAATTTTTACAAGACATAATAACTAAATAAAAAAAAAAACATATTTTTAATATGTTGACTGATTGATTTCTGTTAATAATTCAGATAGTAAAATTATAAATTTTTGTCAAACATAACATTTTCTACATTTACAAGTTTTAATTTTGTTATCGACAAAAATATTTTAATAAAACTTAATGAAAATGAATGTGCCTGTTGTGCTTACTCGACTTGCTCAAAACCCCCTTTTTTGTTATAAATTTTCATTTAAATATATTTTGTACTTTTATCTTTCTTTGTATCTATAATGTGTTATGAATATTACAAATATAGCTATAAGAAAATGTATTTTCATTAACGTTGATCTCTTTATTATTCGATCACTTGAAAAAAAAAATTAAACATAGGTTACGATTATATCCTAAGTTTGTTATTATGCCTAGCTGTAGCCACTGCACATTTATAGTAGGTGTGTAATAAATATAATGAATTCTAAAATTGTAAACTATTAAGTAAGTCAATCTGTTAAAGTGGGACATAATTAAAATATAGTTCAAGTTGAATGTAAACTACACATCAGTGTTTACAAATAATGCAGTTGTAGCGAGTTCACACAAAGATGTAATTATTATGTTTCATGTGGAAGTATACAAAACTTTACTAGACTGGATGGGAATTGAGAAACAATTGCCATCTAAGTTTTGGTTACCTTCTTTAAATCTGACACTTCATAGTTTTCAATGAAACTTGTATTTATTTTTCTTCAGAAATAGATTCAGTAAATATTTCATAAAGTTTTATACTTTCTCTATTTGAAAGTCATTGCCTTTTCAACACCTTTTCAGTTTGTTATGAATGTTTTAACAAGTCATAGTTTTATTCATTTCTGTCTTTTACCTTTTTTTTTTTTTTTCTTTTTGAGAACATATTTTTGTGTTTTATTGTTTTATATAATAATCTCAATTTTTATTTAAATAGGCAATTGATGGTTAAGTAAATTTAATAAAATCAATTCATGAACTATGTTATTAAACATTTAGTTTCCTTTTTACAAATAAGTTATCATTTTATTGTAAAATTTGTAGTTAGTTGATTTAAGCTTTAGAATTCTTAAAGAAAATTATAACATGCTTGAAAACTATCTACAATGTAATTTATTTCAGTTTGTTGTCCCAATGAAAATAATATTAAATATTCATACTTAAATACCACTCTATTCTAGAAGAAATAATTTGCATTATATTATTTTCTGTTTTAACACTACATTTTTTGGGTATTGCATACTGTATTGGTACCATTTTTGATATTATAAAAATTAAATTAAAAATTGTACAAAATGCATGTTCTTGTTGTTTATATTAATTAACAGTATAAAAATAAAAAAATATATATATAAAATTCATTAACTTATACTAAATACAAATAAATAAATGATTATATTATAATCAATAATAATTGTTTATGTTAATTTAAAACCTTGTAATGATTAGTAAAATTAGTAATACAAATATATGATACATTAACACAAAAAAAAGAAGGAAAACAAACAAATAAAACAAAACACAATAGATGCCTCCTTTTTTTCTACTCTAAGTTTATGGTTAATTTGAGTAAATTGTTATTTAATAATAATTATTAAACATGTGAAGTAACTGCACTTGAAACATTGACTGGTGGCAAATAAAATGATCGTATCTGGCGGTGTAAATCAGCTACGACTCTATCATCTTTTTCAAATGCAACCACACTTCTAGTAAACTTAATTATTCCTAAAAAAAAAAAATTATTTTCAAATTATTTTAACAAAATAGATTATAGATACAATTTAAACAAATAATAAGAATGCATTGAGTACATTTATTTATGAAATATTAAAAGGATTTTGTCATAAAATGTATTTTTAAAAAACCTTATTCTATAAAATAAATTAAAACAATCAAATTCAACTAGTACATAACTAATGTATGTAAAATGTAATGATACTGTTATAAATATTTGATCTTATACATCAACCTCTTGTATTATAACAACTAATTAGAAAAATTGTACAGTGTATTATGTTTTCACAATCATCTTAACTAATAAAGTAATAAATATTTAAATGAGATTAGTTTTTAAATTTTGATGTTTTCCTAGATAAATTAAATAACATTAATTTGAAGAATTTCTACCACTTTAATAACAAATTGATAAATATATATAACACTTTTTCAAACACTGTCAATCATATAGTAATTATAATTTTGTTTGTTTACCTTCTCGTCCTTCTGGCATTCCATATCTTTTAATAACATCCATTTGAGTACTGACAACAATAGGATAAACGTATTGCATAACTTTTAACATATCATTACCAGCCTTATTTTTAGCGTCTTCTAAATTCAAAGCATTTTCACATGTTGTAAGCGATTCTAGTATTTCGGCCAAAATAACTAAAATGTTAAACAGGCAAAACAGAAAAGTTCATAAAAAATAATTTAAAGTAGTTTATATTTGTTAAAATAAAAAAGTTATATAATAATAGATTTCCTAAATAATTAAAATGTGCCATTATATTTTTGATGATTTGAATAATGATAATTTACTTCAGTAAAAATTCCATAGAATAATTAAATGAAAATGGAAAATTTCAGTTTCTTGTTTTCTACGATTAAAAGTATTTCAATAAATACATTAAAGTAATAAAGTATTTATAATTATAATAGTTCATGATATTAAGAAAATAAATGTAATTTTGTCATAAACACAATTCATTGAATTATTTCAAATCTGACTGCATAAACTACACAATATATTAACACACATTTCATTGAACTGTCTTTGTCGTTACCTCAAGAGTAGAACATTTACGAACATCCGTTTGTGGTATTATTTTATGAGTGCGATAGCTAGAGTTACAGGCAGTACTGACCGACCGTCAGTATTATGAAAATGGGAGATCTACCACGTCTAGCTAAGTAAGTCGAGGTTATGACCGTTAAGTCGGGCGAAATAGTCTCGAAGGTATGAAAAACCGTATAAATTCCTCTAAAACGTGTCGTCGCCGTGTAGCCAACACGTACAAGTAGAAGTATACTGGCGTCCAACGACTTTTGGGTGGTACATAGTAGTTAGAATACAATTACCTCTAACAGTATTAGAGTCCAACTGTAGGGACGCAGTCATTGTCGTTTGTTTCCGGCAGCGTTATTTGTGTTTAGTAATGACGAAACGTTTGCTTGTATGTTGATTGCAGCAAGGATCGTATTGAGCAACCCTTGAGACCCAAAAGCTGAAAAACGAAAGACGGTCCCGTGACAAAAGCGATTCGTTCGCGGACGTCCGGCGACTCGAAATCGGTACCAGCCGGTTATCAGTGATCACTGATAAGGCGCCTTACGAAACTGATAAGGATATCGCGTTCGCCGCCGTAGCGACACGTCGCCAACGCGGTGTCGAAGCAAAATTCGAAATTGGAATAGACTCGCGGATATTGCGACCCGCAGCAACCGACCGGACCGTAAGTACCGTACTCGTTTAACGAGTGATTTATTCCCACCCGCGTTTCCCCGATTTTCCTCCGATTCGCTTGCCCTCGCGCGCGACCGCCCCAACCGCTTGTGGTAACATCGGCGTTTCCGCGCGACGTCGTGTGATAGCGTCGATATTGTTAATTATCAGCAACACGGATAACGCGGTGTTTTGTTGTGCCTCCGATTTTCTGTTTGGACGACTACGAGAGTCCCGGCGTTCGCGAAATCCGGTAGGTAGGTCCGTGCCGTGAAGTCGTCCCAGGTCTATCGTCTCTGATGGTGAGTTTGAGTTTTGACGGTGCAGCAAACGCGCGCGCCCGTTACTGCGTCCGACGACGCCGGCGAGTGGGTGGGCAAAGCTCCGCGACTCCGGGTCTCCGACGTAGCTACATCGCACGTCGAGCGTGACATTAGTGAAACCGGCGTAGTACCGCCGTCCAGGCAGGCCCCTTTCTCACCCGCCCGGGCGTTTGATATCCCAGTTACTACGATATAGTTTATCCGGTCAAAATATTATGTTTGTCGACGGTCGGTCGTTTGTTCGTTCGTTCGACGGTTTTTTTTCACACTGTTACGTTCGTGTAACGAATCGTTCGCGCACACCCATCCCGGATTTCTGAATCTCTCTCGTTCCCCCCTCAGAAACCTAAGAGGGTATTGTACTTTGCCTTTTTTCCAGAACGATTACTTGTAAAATATAGCGATAGGTTTATCTCCTATTCTAACGTCAATATCTGTAATTATCGTACTCTCTAGTATCCACATGTCGAATGTTGCACATGCATTTCAGCTGTATTTAAGACAAGCTGTCTGATTACCACATTTTCCATATGTACTATCATGCATAATTTTTTTAGTGGAAATTTGGTTCGCGGTCATTATGAGTGCAAACAATCAGGCTATGGTATTGGGATCATCCTCTGAGCTCAATAAGCCATATACCGCAGATAACACTATGCATAAACTAGAACCGCACGATGGCTCAGAGCAGGATGACTATCTGGAGATTGATGATTATTCATTAAACATGGATATAGAAGTAAAAGAAGAAGAACCATTGTTTGTTGTAGACAAAACTGATAATTTTAAGATGCAACATGCTATTCAATACGAGGTAATACAAATTTTATAATTATTACAGTTGAATTTAAAACTTATTATTTACCATATTAATACATTGGAATTGAAATGTATTTGGTATTACTTTTTTAAAGATTTTAATTTTTGATATTTTCTCAGCACTATCTATGTACGATCCTTTGAAAAATAATGAGTTACTAATATTATTTATTTATTTATCTGACTACGCTTAAAATAATTTCATTCATTTAGTTGAAATTAAAAAAAAGAAACAATAAAATAAACGATTCAATTATGCCCCTATAATTTTATTTAATTAATTATTTTAATTATTACATTTGTATCATTTTCATAAATACTAAACATCATGTTTTTGGGAAGATACACTGTTTCTCTTATAGTTTTATCAAATAATATACTTTTATAAATATTTTCTTAAATACTAACATTGTATATGTATTTATTTTTATATTATCACTTTTACTTTAAACTGGACACATTTTGTAGTAATACTTATTAAATTTTATTCTTTTAGTCTCAAAAAAATAACTATGGGAAAAATCAAAGATCAGACATGGGACCAAAGCAAAATTCCTGTTGGAATTGTGGTGAGACAAGTCATTCTCTACATAACTGTCCAGAACCTAGGAATCAGAGAATAATTAATAAAAATCGCCATATGTTCTTAATGCAAAAACAAGAGAAAAATCAATCTCAACCAAACAATATGTATGATAAAGGTTTCAGAAATCGGTAATAATTTTGTTTAAAAAATATAATGTTTTTTTAAAAAAAGGTAGAAAATTACTTATCCAACTATTTTAATAGTTGTTAATAGTATGAACAGGGGCTGTATAAAGGCAGTCTCTTAAGATGCCAGAATGCAAAGTTATCACTATTAATATTGCAATGTGAAAAATCATAAAATAGTTGTGCTTGATTCAAAATATTTTTTATGAAAATTAAATTAAATTTTATCATTTAAAAAATGACCTAAGTAGTATCTTAGAAGTAATTTCCCTCCCTTTTCCTGATTTAATTAAAAGGCACTATTAAATTATTTTATGTATTATATTTTAAGTAGTGCTACTACTTATTAACTATGGAAAATATTGGAATTTTTTGATATAATCTACAAGATTCTTTAATGAACAAAAATTAGTTTAAATTGTATTGTCTTTTGTTTTAATGTTTCATAAATTTCTAAAAAAAAGGTTTGTCCTAACTTATTTACTTTTAAAAATAGAAACTACGATAGCCTTAATAATGTAAATGCAAGTACAGTTTAGCACTAATTATTTTCTTTTAAGTGTTCATGTATATGAATGTTAATTATTAAATATACATCTCAGAATATTCAACAACATTGTGTTGAATGTATAATAAGATTTAAATGTACTAAATATTATAAATTATTTTAATAACTTGATTTAATCTGTGTTGTTGTTAGGATAAAACTATTTATATATGTTTTCCTTTTATTTGTATTGTTCTAAAAAAAAATTGTATTTTATTATTAAATTCATTAAATATATGTTTATTCTTATCATATTTTCTCTTTATAACTCTTAATTTTATTTTGTATTTTAGATTTGGTGGTCGAAAAAATTCTCGTTACTTTGTAGCGGGTGGTAAATCTCTATATAGCGATCTTACACCTGGTAAAATAAGTGATGAGTTGTTAAAAGCAATGGGTGTACCTGAAAATGGAATTCCAGTACATGTTTATAGGATGCGAAAACATGGCTACCCTCGAGCATGGCTCGAAGAAGCTAGAGATGAATACTCAGGAATTGCTATATTTACAGAACCTGATAAATGTAATATATTAAGTATATTTCATAGATAAATTTATAGTTACAGTTATTTATACTACATTTATGACTACTTATTTAATAAATAAAACATTTTTTTTCCCATTAGCTATTAAATAATCAATTAAGAGATGTTAACATCTTATAAAACATTTTTTGTGATAATTTTAAGTTATAAATACATTTTTGCTGTTAAATTTTCTATTGACCCAGTGAGAATTGTTTTATCTAATAATCATCAAGGTATAGATTTAAAATAAAATTGAAAATATCTTATAATACATTTTTAGTTATTTATTATATAAAATATTTATGATACAATGTATGATTTCATTTTTCTAATTGCCTCACAGTAAACTATATAGCTCTACTGGGCAGTCTCCCTCTTCATGCTATTCAATGTCATATGCAACTATTTTCAAAACACATTTACTTATTGTACATACTTGTCTGTAGCACTTGTTGATTGTAATTTTTCATATTTTAATAATAAAAAACAAAAAACATTTGTAATACACAAGTAGATATTAGTTCTGTGATTGTATTTAACTTATAATTTTAATGTTTTATTTTATTCAGGTTTACCATTTCCTGGAAGAGAAAAGGACACAATTGATACAGTATTTTGTAATATTAATAAGAGGAAATTACATGAATACCCGGGTTTCAATGCACCTCCTCCTGCTAATTTTTTTGACGTGAGTATTGTTAAATAAGATTTCTTATGATATTAAAATTGTCTCATCATTTATTCTAAGCCAGTTGAATACTTCAGAATTTTATTAATTTCAGTCATATAACATTTTTCCTCTACAATATTCAAAATTATTTTAGTATAATTTGTTTATAATAAATTAATATCTATTTATCTATAATAAACAAATTGTTAATACCCTACACTGTTAAGTGTATGGTGTTCAATTTTTTGTGTCTATATAAATAAGTTTTTTTTTTAGGAATGTAAAAAGTATGAATGTCCTGAATTTAACCCAGAGCAAAGTCTTAAACATATGTACGAACGACTGAAAAATAACATAATTGATACCAAGACAGAAGTTGGAAATAGTAATAATGACAACACAGGCTTTGTATCTAATGGTAATAATTTTTATAACTTATTAACACCCATTATTTTGAACATTCTTTAAAGTTTGCATACAATACTAATCTTAGTGATTTTTTTTTAATAATTTAATATTTTTATTATTTTTATATTTATTATTTATAACTTCTAAAATACAGACTTATTAAAAAAAAAAATTAAGGGCTAATTTACTAATATTTTAATAAAATCTATATTATTGAAATAATATTGTTGTTATAACAAATTAATTCCATTTTAACTTATTTTATTAAAGATAAATGTTTGTTTTATTAATTAAATATTTAAACATACAAGTAGTCGATTGTATCAAAATAATTAAAAAATGCATTATTTATATCCATTTGTTTTAAAATTTTATTGAATTCTGACTAGAACATTATTATAGTATCTTTATATTTATATATTTATTCTAATATTTTGTGATTTTAATGGCAATTGAAATGATTTAGAAACTTTGGGCGGAGATGAAAGTTTTCAATCTAAAAGTATTGTGAAGGAAAAATCTATGGATCAAGTACCCTCTTCGCCTGAAGACGGAGAAATTACTGATGATGATATAAGCTTAGATCAAAATTGTGTAGAAGTAAGATTATTAAATGGCAATATTAACATATTTATTTTTAATTTTAATAACTGTCCACTTATTGATACGTATATCATGTTTAAATATTTGTTTTTTAAGGTTACTACTCTAAGGGTACTAATTTTATTTGGTTTTTTTTTAGACTACTGAGTCTTAAATGTAATTGGTATTTTCAAAATGTATTGTACTTATAATGAAAATTATTTAATATAAATCATTTAGCCATCATCAACTTTACTAATATTCCGTGGTTTAATTATGTGTTTCAGTCTCCATCTAATGGAATGGCGTCAGAAAAAATAATTGATGATCAAAATAATTCAGACACATTTGAAAGCAGTGTTGACACTAAAGATTATGTAAATGATACTCAAATAAGTTTATCAAACTCCCTCAATTTTGAAAATGAATCTATTTCGTTAAATTCAAGTGTGTCAAGGAAATTTGGTGAAGTAAAATCTGAACTGTTAGGTACTCCGGTTTTCAAACATGTTTCCACTTATTCTAACCGGCCAACACATGAAAATTTTGCAAAGGGAATGGTTGATATGGTTGAACATGAAAACTTGCCAAATGCTACTGGTACTTTTAAGAAAATTAAAGAAATATTAAAGGACGTACGTCAAACACTGAACAATTTATTATAATGGACAAAATCCATTGACAATTATTTTTATAAAGACAAAATTGTTATGCCATCAATAAATTACAAGTAATGAAATTATTTACTTTTAATTCCTTCTATATATAGATTTTAGTTTTAAGTCTATTTTAGTTATAATTTCACCTTTAATAAACAGCTTTTAATTAAGTTGCATTAATTGTATAGGTAAAAGTTTATAAAAGTTGTATGTATCATGAATATAGACTTATCTAATTTAGTTGTGCATCAGTTAAAATGTCAAAATTATTGAAAATTATATTAGGAATTAATTATCAAACAATGTTTTTGTTTATTTTCAAACATTGTTTTTTCCATTTTATGTAATTAAATATCTGTTTAATTTAATTAATTGAATTAATGTTTGACTAGTGATTCAACTCTTATGATTTTGGGGGATTATTTTCAAATTGTGTGACTATTATTATAAATTTGTATAAAAAAGGATGATATATAAAATATTAGTTCAATGAAATGTATAAAGTTTTCAAAAATTTCAATATACATATGGTTCTTCACTTGTAATGTGTACTATATTATTCGTTAGTATGCATGATCACTGTATGTATGTAAATTATTTATATATTTATTAAAATATAATATTTAAAGATCATACTATTGACAAATTTACTATCATGTTATCTATGATAACATCTCATAGAAAATGTGGGTTATAAAAATATTGTCTTTTTATTAGTTAAATGAAGAATTTATTTGTTATCAATTTTAATTAAATATTATATATATGAAACATTTTATTATTGTGTATAATCTATGTTTTTTATTTCGTAATGTATTAATGTCTATGTAATTTGTAGTCATTAAGTTAAAATAATGTATACTTTATCAATAACCCACCTATACAAATATATAAATAGAAATTATTACGCCGATAACTATTTGAAAACGTTTTACTTATATCAAATGTCTACATTCTCTTTGATTGGCAAATATTGGTCAAGATGCTACTGATAAATGTCAATTGATTTTTTTTGTAAACATAACATTCCGAATAATTTAAACTATTGTGTTTATTGAATTTTTGAAATAAGAAAAATTTTTGGTTGTTATCACTACATTATTAAATTGTTGTAAATAGATATATTGTGTGTATGATAAAGATAAATTAAATATTTGTTCATTGTACATAATTTCTACTATAATATATTATTTGGTGAGCTTTATACAATATTCAGCCGCTTAATGATATTGGTTTCTTTTACCATTCATACACATATACTTTACAACAGGACCTAAAATATTTATTGTTGTTATTTTATCATCGACAAGTGCTCTATAAACTTAAAATAAAGAAATAAATTATTTTCCAACATCTATAAATTCATAATACTTATAAATTATGAAACAATAGAAGATGTGCAATATAGGTTTCTACCAATATTGCTTGTAACAAATATTATGGTTATTAAACAATTGAGAATGTCATAATTATCCGATGTATCTTTTAAGATAGCAATTACTTTCTTAGTTTGTTTTTTTGGAGGTTTTTAGGCCTGAGTTGTAGACATGTGGATAAGTTGTATGTTCTCATGACCACTGGGTCTTTACAAATTTCAAAAATATTAGTTGCTTTTCATAATTCTTTAATAAGAATGCCTTCTGTAGGAAGTTTACTTTAAACATAATATTATTATTATAAACTATATTCTTTTTAAACTTTGTAAATAAAACATATATGTGAATTATAAATTAAAAGAGCTAATAGAATCAATCAGAATGAGATGCTGTTATTAAAATTAAAAACATAATTAAAAAAAAATATTTAAATAGCATTGGACCTCTTACAAATTCTACGCCAAATATTAGGATACAATGTGTGTTAAGTGGTCAGTTATAGGCTCAGTGCCGGATCTAGGGGGGTGCGAGTGGGTATCATTGCCCCGGGCGCCGTCGGTATGAGGGCGCTTTTGAATTTATGAAAATTCAAAAAGCCTTAGTATGGGTGTATTAAAAATGTACATGTTTAAATTTTTTTTCATTTTAAATTTTTAAGCTTGAAAATTAATATAATATTACATAATATTTAGGAATTTATACAACTATTTTTGTCTGATGTATATGTCTTTTAAGATTCATTCGTCAAACGTAGATATTATCTAATTTTTGTTTTCGGAGAAAAATCGACTGATGGGATTTGGAAATAACTGTTAGTTGTAATAATAATATACGATAATGATATGACTATATTATATATAAGTTATATAATATAACCATATATATATATATATATATATATATATATATATATATATATATATATATATAAAATCATACTTGCGATCTACTACAAAGCAAGCAAGACTTAATAACTTATCATATAATTGCAAGAAAGATTAATTATGATGAAATTATAAAAGATTTCGCTGCAAAATAGGCTAGAAAAGTAAACTTTTAGATATTAAAATGTTATTTGTTAAATTAAAACAACCAAGTAATATACAAATTATGTTTGTTTTCTATGTTTTTATACGTGTAACATTTTAAAATATGATATTGTATATATGTACAATGTACATTATATAAAAATAGCAAAGTTTCCATTTTTAAGTTTATAAAATGTTTATATTTTTTAATATGTAAAATTAATTACTATTATTATAAATTATTAATATTATAGAAAAAAAGTTTATATTAAATACCCCCTCTTTCCCTCACTGAGGGTCCCCCGTAGCTCCCCATATGGAGTGCACAGTTAAGGGCGCTGCATTTTTACTAGCCCCGGGCGTCAAATGTCCTAGATCCGGCACTGTATAGGCTTATACATATATATATGTGTATTTTATTTTGTTCAAATGTATTGTACTTTTTGCTTCAATTAAAATTACCTGAAAAAAAAGTTACCATTTTTCATGATAGGAAAATTATCATGTTAACATCAACGTTTAGGAGATTTTATGAGTAAAAAATTTAGAAACAGAAATGGGTTTTTTTGTTAAAATATTCAACTAATCCTTTCGCTATTTATTGACAGCATAAAAATGAGCTCAAAATAGTTAAGCGAAAACTTAAAAATTACATTTTCTGGATAAATATTATTTTTGATTTGTTTACCAAATTGTATTAATAATTATAAAATATAAAATTTAAAGACTTTTATGAAGGTACATACTTTTAAACAAATTTTTAAAACTACTGCCAGTAACCATATTTTTTTCTATTAAATAATATACCAGGTATTGTAGACAATAGTTAGCTAACAATCTTTCCCTGTAACAAGGGAACGTCTGGATGATGGAGAATGGGCTAAAGCTACCTGATTGTAAGAATGGTTTTAGTATGGCGGCCCTGATCCAGGCTATAATGCTCCCAGCTCATATGTTGGACACAGAATACGCTGTCCAAGAAAAAAAGCAACACCAGGCAGCGGGAACAAAAAGCGAAATTTAAAAATAGCGGACAATGTATGTTTAAACTATACATGGTAGGAGCCAGGAGGACCAATAGTGTGACCTTGGAAATGTGCTGTATTATATATTTTGTTATGAGATGACTAACAGGTGGGACATAATCCACTTGTCCCCTCACCCAACTTGTAAATATACCAAAATATACAATGAGAGGCAAAAATTTGAAAATAATTTCTGATCGGTTTAAGTACAAGAAAGGAACATTATGATGAGATTTGTTATATAAATAAATAAATATATTTCACTCATTATTAATGTTGTGGTTATTCAAAAATTAGTTTTTAATAATTTATAGATATTTGAACTATAATTAACTACTTCTTATATCATAAAATATCTATTAACTATAACAATATTATATAAAATTATGATAATTACATTATTACATTATGATAAGATTTGATACATAAATAAACAAATATATTTCACTCATTATTAATGTGGAAGATGTTCAAAAATTAGTTTTTAATTATTTGTAGATATTTTAACTATAAATAACTAAGTCTTGTATCATAAAAAATCTATTAAGTTTAACAATATTATAATTATATATCTTATAAATAAAACGAATAGTAGCAATACAAAAATAAATTGATATAAAATACAATAAAAAACTTGTTATTTATATCTTCTTGGTAATTGTGTTCTTCTTGGTCTTGCATTGTGGACAGAACCATTTTCCTTTAGGAGTTTGAGTTAATTTCACGCAAGAAAAATGAAACCATTCGGTAGGGCACTGAAATAATAAAAAACTCAATTACAATCATGATTTAAAACATATCAACACTTTATAAAACTATGTAGTAGAATTTTTAATGAAAAAAGTAAATCTAATCAAAAAGGAACTTTTAAGTGATCCAGTTAATGGTTAAACAAAATTTTGTGAAACAAAATGTATCTAAACAAAACAAAATATTTACGTCAGTGTTATCACATCCTATCATTTGACCAAAGGAAACTTGTTGGCAAGAACAAAATCTTGGTTCATTTGGATCCACAGGCATGTCCAACAACTGGTTCGACTTTTCAGATCTAACTTTCACTGATCCACGATAAACTGGATTCAATGTATTCATAAGGATGGGTTTGTGATCATTTATGGACGTATTAGCTAACGCAGTATTTATGTGATCCAGATCTGTCGTTTTTATACCTGCACAAATTGGGTGAACAATAACAAACCATTCAACCGGTATTTGATTTTATGCTTACAAACCATTTGCCATTGACAATTGTTTTCCTTTGATTATGGCTCGAATAAGTTCTGAAAGCAAAACAAAATACATTACCATTTAAACACAAATATATGACGCGGATCGGGAAGGGAAATTGGTTAAAAAGTATACTTAGTCACGACAAAAATTAAAGTAGGATACATATCAAACAATTGAAAATGAATGTAATTAGAACCGAAATCGTTTTTACGCCACCTAATGTAAAATAATGTATAATTATTGACAACATTATTCCGCGAACGGGAAACCGCACGTAGACATATTAATAATAGTAGCACACATACTATTTGAGAAATACATACCTTTTCGGGATATGCCTACGTGTATTTTGTCTTGCCTAGCAGATTCCAACCTTACTAAGTTCGAGTCCAGTTTTCTTATATATTTATCCACCTGAAATGTATGAACATGATTTTTAAATATCCAAAGCCTAACGTATAGTTTAATATAAAACAACCATTTCATAGGTTTGCACAGCCAGTTGAACCTTGTCATCGCCGAAATCATTCACTCCGGTCATTAGTCGGTTTGCCTTCGCAATGGTTTTACTTCTTTCTCGTACCAGACAGTTGGGGGAAAAGTAATAGTCGGCATATTTGTCAACTCTATGAGAAACTTCTGTTAATTCTTCGCTGAGTGTCCTCATCAATACTAAGTTTCGTTTCAACTCGACCGGAAGCACGTTCATTTCTAATGGTCGGAAATTAGTGTTTTAATGAAACGCGCAATCGAAGGAGAGCATCAACAATTATCACACAATTATCACATAAGAGTACTTACCGGTCAAAAGTTGATCGAGGGCCAGCGACGGAAACATTTTTGGATGTGTAATTTTGAGTTTAAAAACAAAAACATCTGCGGAAGACGAGACCACACGTCGACGACAACAGCGAGCGCGAGGTCACAAGACTAGGACGGTTGATTTCTCGAGCACAAATATTATTACCGGGCTATGTCACCGCGGGCATCGATAAGTACCGTGACTCGTGCCGATGCTGCGGGTTGCCTGGTGGCCAGCAAGAACCGGTTCGGACAAACACCTAGAGAAACGTTGCGCCAATAATGGCTACCGACGTCAGGCAATTGAATACGATCTCGCGTAGAACACGAACACACATTATAGACGCAGTTAATTGACGCCGTTTTCTCTTCACGTTTTATTTTATCGTTTCATTATTAATATTTTTACTATTCTAATGCCCGGTTGCACAAACGACCAATAACCAGTTATCGGACTAATAACTAGGTTATTGAATCGATAAAAATTTGACAGGTTGCACAAAAGACCAATAAGATTTATCAATCCAATAAATATTGTGTTATCGGTTCGATATGTTGTAGACCCGATTTCGGTTCGATAAATTTTCAAAAGAGTTTTATAACTTAATTGGTCTGATAAGATTGTATTATTTTGTGATAATCACATTATATTATTCTTATCTATGGTGATAATTGTATAGTTTACTAATTCGAATATCTAAAGTAAGTTTTTTTAATTTTTCCTCTTGCCACTGTCAAAGTACCTACTATCTAGTCATGTATTTATCATCATCATCATCGAGTTCATCGAATTCCGATGAAGAACATGACGTGCTTGAAGTTTTGATAAACCTTCCTCGACCACGATTATACAGAGACCGTTTTAATCCTCTGGAAAATTATGATGAATTTTAAAATATTTTCGATGGTTACTAGGTATAAACTATATTACTTTAATAAAAATTATAAATTATAAATTATAAATTATAATTTACAACAATTAACACTGATAACAGTAAAAATATATGATTGAATGATAATATTTTGTAATCATGTTATCTAAACATTGGTTGAAGTACTAACCACTAAAATGTTAAACAATTGTTTGTGCAACAGTACAGCACTTTAGGGAACCAATATAGTTATCTATCTGACTGTTTATTGAACCGTTATCACAGCTTAATGAACTGTTTTTATCGATCGTTTGTGCAACCGGGCATAAACCATTCGACCGGCCTATCTGTTATAGTATGACTCGACGGAAAACTAAATTTTCGAACACGTATAGATAGCGGCACTGAACGCAGTACCGACATAGATTATACTATATTTAATCTATGGTACCGAGACCGACCAGTTGCTCGTTGAAACCGATTCATGGACCGACACTCCGTAGGTATTATCATGTCGGTACTATAATATAGCTGCTGTTATCGGCGGGGAAGAAAACATGAACATATAAACCTACTAGCTGAATTATCCGGCCTCGCCCGGGAGATATGTTACTATTTTAGATAAGATCAATTTCTATTTCGTCATAAGAAAAATTTAGGTTGAAAACAACGCACAATCGTCGTATGTAAACTAATAATCCATTTTAATTTAACTATACTATATTAATATATACCTACCCTATACCTCAATCGGTAATGAATAAAATCAATATAAAATATTTTCCAGATAACCAAAAATTTAAACGTCCATCCCAGAGCTCAATTCGAAAACTACTTTCTCAGCAGATGCTTACGTCATAATATAGCTATCTGTATGCCAAATTTCAGACCGATCCATTAATTAGAAAATAAAAAGTTAATTTTATAACTTTTTTAATAATACTCTTATATTTACCAAACCATCGTCAATAAAGTTGCCTTTGCCCGGGGGTGCTCATAAAAAAAAACAGAATTTTGTAATATATATTAAGGCGGGAGATATCGGTCTGTGCTAGGTTATTTATCTCGACGGGATACTCTGTATATGTTATAGATTATTTTCTAGTTAAATTATTGTTACATTGAACAATTAAATGTAACTGTTTTTATGTAAAAAGCAATATCCTCTTTACTACACAAACATTAAGCAGCGTTCCGATTTTTACGAAGCTTCATTTAAAATGTCGGTCGGTCCGTCCTTCGTAGCCTACGCCCTACAGAACTATAAAGGTCCATTCACACATGTCCGATCCGGGTCCGTTCCGAGTCCGATCCGTCAATGCATCCATTAACTCGGAAGTATAAACTTGCTGTTTTACATATTCACGCGCGTAATTTATTAATAAACACTTATAGTTTTTCATGGTTTCAAGTTGAAACTTTCAACTTTTGCGGGATCACACATTCATATTATGAACTATCACGTAGTGCAACGGTGATATGGAAGGGGAAGTTTGGGCGGCCACGTCTAGCCGTCGTCCGTTGCGGCGTTGCCGTACCGCGAACCTCACCCACTAAGTCAACGTAACAGGTCATTATTTATGATAATTGATAACTCCTTTGTTTTTAAAGTTAGAGAATCGATCAAATGCCATAAACCTTCTCCGCAATGAGTTCTTCAATTTAAAAAAAAAATCATAACGATCGGTTCAGTAGTTTCCGAGAACATATCACTCAAAGGTTTTCATTTTCACATTTATATATTAGATACGAATAATACTGTTCCCGCGGAAAAATACTCGAAGTTGTGTTGATAAACAATCAATTCGTTTATGTATTCGCTGTTGTTCTGGGCGTTTCCCGATAATTTCTAATTGTCTTAAGCCATAGAATCACTTGTGCAATAGTAGATTTGTCGTCGGGCCTCGATCAAGTCACGTGTGATTCGTTAGAATACCAATTTCATCTACAATCATTGGAAATAGTCACCATTCCGGGAAAAATGTAACGACAATTATACTTGGTACTA
This sequence comes from Periphyllus acericola, assembly GCA_949715065.1. Lineage (NCBI taxonomy): Eukaryota > Metazoa > Arthropoda > Insecta > Hemiptera > Aphididae > Periphyllus > Periphyllus acericola. The sequence continues at coordinate 3,972,994 of OX454264.1, forward strand.
TCGATCGACAGAAAAACTGTCTCGCCTTGACATATACACCAAAAGTTATTTTTTCCGTCACCATCAATACTAGGAAGAAGAGGCAAAAAAAAATCAAGGTGAATCTACATCGTCAATTTATCAGTGCGAATTATCTCGCCGAATACAAGGTTGTACTGGCTAAAAAAACTTGTGAAATGGTAAATTCATAATGAACTATTTATATGGTTTTAGATAGTTTCAAATTGTGTGCAGTCATTTCAGAGGTGGATTATACTCGAATTTAGAGCGATTTGAAACTGAACGTGCAAAGTAAATAGGAGTCATTGGAAAATTGATTGTAAATACTTAATATAATACCAGTTATAAAGTATTAAAATTAATTTCCTTAGTCTTGTACCCTCGCATTCGCTGTTGTCGTTGACGTGTGTCTTGCCTTCTGTAATTGTTTTTATTTTTAACTCAGAAATCCTCTACAGAAATGATTCCGACGTCGGCCATCGATGAACTTATGACCGGTAAGTACTTATGTGATATAATGCTCTCCTTCAATTGCGCGTTTCATGAAAAAACTTATTTTCAATCCATAATCATTAGAAATTAACGTCCTTCCAGTCGAGGTGAAACAAAACTTACATAAGCTGAAAATACTGAAGAAAACAGTTTCAAAAACTAGGCAAGACAAAATATACGTGACCAAATCCCGAAAAGGTATTTATTTTGTTAAATAGTATGTGTCTACGCGTAGTTTTCCGTTCGCACAATAATCATGTTAATAATATTATATAACCATGCTTTAGGTGGCGTACAAACAATTTCGATTCTAATTATATTAATTTTCAATTGTTTGATATACTCGTGTATCCAATTTTAATTTTTGTCGGGTCTAAGTGTAAATAATTTCCCTTCCCGATACGTGTCATATATTTATGTTTAAATGGTTACATATACATATTTTGTTTTGCTTTCAGAACTTATTTGAGCAATTATCAGGAATAAAAGGAAATCAATGGCAAATGGTTCGTATACACTAATTAATCAAATACCTTTTGAATGGTTTGTTATTGATTACCCAATATGTGCAGGTGCTAAATCAACAGACGTGGTTCACATAAGTATCGCATTAGCTAATACGTCCATATTTGATAACATACCGATCGTTGTGAATACATTGAATCCACCGTATCATGAAATAGTGAAAGTTGAATCTGAAAAGTCGAGCAACGTATTGGACATGCCTGTGGATCCAAATTAACCAAGATTTTGTACTTGCCAACAAGTTTCCTTTACCCATTACCTACATTTTTTATATATATAATTGATAAATTTATAAATTACTAATTGTACATACCTACAATTTGTTTTAGTTACCTAATAGAAGTATAATTATAATTTTTATTTTTAATTAATTTTTTACAATGTGAGAAGTTAGTTATTGTTCTAATATTTTTTTATAGAATAACATACCTATTATTTTAAAGGTTTTGACTGTGGTAGTTTCTTAGAGTTATACTTTTTAAGTTAAAAAATAGTATGTAGAGAAAGATTGTGGATAACATTTCTTTAATTAAGATATATAAACAATAGGTTCTAGTTCTTGTATTAATAATTGAATAAAATCACATTTTTTTTTTTTACTTTTGGTATTTTGTAATAACATTTTTGGTTTTGAAATAATAAAATTATTGTGATAAATATTCATTTTTATTTACCTTATAAAATATTGTTGTTTATATAATTAGTAATCATACCTTAATTTTATTGAACATTGATGTCACTATATTTAGATGATTGTAAAAGTGTATATTTTAACATTTTAAAACAATAATAGTTGTATAAGCAATATTTGAATATGTATAGGAATATTTTTAATATGTATTATGTTATATATCAACGATATACATCAAATATATAAAGAATAAGCTATATATGATCATATTAAAATAATTAATAGTCCACTGCAAAGATTTATAATTTATTGACATATGTCATAAATATTTTTTTTTATCTTTATAATCTTTCACTTTTGCAAAGTAAATAAAAATAATAATAGAACAAAAAGACATGTATGATATCAATATATTATGAACTGATGATGAGAGTATCATTAAAAATGATATAGGTACACACAAAAGAATATTTAAAAAATAGTTCCCATATATGTATATACATAGGTTTGCTTTGCAGCGTTTATTAAAATGCGAACACTTCATGTTCACCATGTAACTATCACTTGTACCATGTACAAATATGATACAAAATATTATATTATATGATTACTTATATCACCTACTAGTGTCTACAAGTATTTTTTTTTATCTTTCTTTGAATTTTGCTAGACATATTACAGAAATAACTTCCATATTTTTGTCCATTGCTTCTGCACATTTTATTTTTACGACCTCTAAAATTTCAAAATATTTTATGAAGATGGAAATATTTAAATATGTTAAATCTTATGAGTTACTAACAAATAAAGTTTTGCTCAAAGTATATAGTTACACACAAATGAATATTTAAAAAATAGTTTTCATATATGATTATACATTGGTTTGCTTTGCAGCGTTTATGAAAATGCAAACATTTCATATTTACCATGTGACTATTGCTTGTACAATAAAAATATGATAGAGAATATTATACTGTATGCTTACTTATATTACCTACCAGTGTCCACAAGTATTTTTTTTTATATTTGTTTGAATTTTGTTAGACATATTACAGAAATAACTTCTATATAACGGTACCCGCTATGTTAAACTAACAAAGAAAAATGCTAAAAAATAAGTATGATTTATCTGATCTGAGGGATAAAATCAAATTTTATATGAAAAATGTCAAAGACAACAAAACATGGTCTAAATTATTTTTGATTAACCAAAAATCGAACACTAACTACTGTTTCTTGTCAAGTTATGAAGTATGTTATAATGAATTTATATTATTGGTGATTGAAACATGGCAGAATAGTGGGTACATCAAGGTTGCTTATAAGTTATAACAATGGGTCTGCACCAAAATGAACAGTAACAGTACTTGGAAATTTTTCAAAATATAGTCGTTAATAATGATAGAATACTTACCAATTAATTTTGATAACAATACTGCTGTCTTTTGAAAGTACTTTATAGATACAGCCAATTTCCAGTTACTACTTTGGATAACTTCAATAAATTGGACATTGAAGAAAAAACACCTGAATCTACTAAGTCTGATATTTATAATTATATTAATCATGTATTTAATTGAAATTTAATTTGTAGACCATATAACCTATTATTTGTTAGTTAATTACTTAATAAATCTTATACATAGCAGACTACTATTTAAGTTAAATTATGCTTTGCTACCAATACTAATCATAAATATTAATGTGATGATTGGCAGTAAAATAAAAATAAATGTACAATTGTAATAGATGTATATAAACGTAATGTAATTTATTTAAAAGAAAAATATGTTTCTTATCGATACTTATAAATTTACAACTGATGATGTAACTGAACAATTCAGTTGGTTTGGCCAACAAAAAAGTATTCTTTTACAACCTAAGCATCAGCTAATTTAATAAAAAGTAATCTATAAACATTGTTTGACGATAGTATGGAATATAATATTTAAAAATATTCTATATTCAGTAGACAGTAAATAATAATGTAGCATCAGAAATCATTTGAATGTTTATAAATTCTAAATCCTTAATGTGTCTGTAATACATTATATTATGGTTGTAGATGATTCGTTTAACATAAGAAATTTGCCTATGTAAATAATGTACAATTTAATAAATATGTATACTACGTTAATTAAATCACTCAGGATATTATACAAACAGTTGATATTATTAAATTTTAATTTTTGAGCAAAACTTTATTTGTTAGTAACTCATAAGATTTAACATATTTAAATATTTCCATCTTCATAAAATATTTTGAAATTTTAGAGGTCGTAAAAATAAAATGTGCAGAAGCAATGGACAAAAATATGGAAGTTATTTCTGTAATATGTCTAGCAAAATTCAAAGAAAGATAAAAAAAAATACTTGTAGACACTAGTAGGTGATATAAGTAATCATATAATATAATATTTTGTATCATATTTGTACATGGTACAAGTGATAGTTACATGGTGAACATGAAGTGTTCGCATTTTAATAAACGCTGCAAAGCAAACCTATGTATATACATATACGGGAACTATTTTTTAAATATTTATTTGTGTGTACCTATATCATTTATAATGATACTCTCATCATCAGTTCATAATATATTGATATCATACATGTCTTGTTGTTCTATTATTGTTTTTATGTACTTTGCAAAATATGAAAATAAATCAAACCCAAATAATTTTTGTGCTAACCCTTCGTGTATAGTTATCTGTATTTAGTTTTTACCAAAATAATTGCGCGAAAAGCACTATTCGTACATATATACGTTTATATGTTTATGTTTTCTTCCGTCGATGACAAGAGTACCGAAACGATAATACCCCACAGGGTTATAACTTATAAATCGGTTTCAATGAGCAACAAGTCAGTGCTACATTCAGTGCCGCTATCTATCCGTGTTCAAAAATTCAACTTTTCATGGGGTAATAACTGGCCGGTTAGATAATTTAGAATAGTAAAAAATTATTTACAATCGGTATTATAAAATGTGGAGAGAAAACCGTGTTAATTAACTGCATCTAATGTGTAACGTGTTCTACGCTAGACCGTATTCAATTGCCTGACGTAGCGTCAGTAGCCATTATAGGCGCAACTCTTCCAGGTGTTTGTCTAGACTCGTTCATGCTGGCCACCAGGCAACCCACTGCATCAAAAACCACGTTATTCGTTCTGTCGTTAACTGCGTTATCTGGGATTACATTACTCGGTAATATTTGTCGTTAAAAAATTAATTTCCTTAGTCTTATACCCTCGCGTTCGCTGTTGCCGTTAACATGTGTCTAGTCTTCTGTAGTTGTTTTTATGTTAAACTCAGAAATCCTTTACAGAAATGATTCCGAAGACGGCCATGGATCAACTTATGACCGGTTAGTACTTATGTGATATAATGCTCTCCTTCAATTGCGCGTTTCATTAAAACACTTATTTTCAATCCATAATCATTAGAAATGAACGTCCTTCCAAAACAGTTGAAGAGAAATTTAAATTTGCTGAAAACCCTAAACAAAACAGTTTCAAAAATGTCGATAAAAATGGACAAATATGCCGACTGTTGTTTGACCACCAGTCGTATGGAGCGAAAAAAAAAGAAGGCCTCCGCGAAGATAAACCGTCTAATAGCAAAAATGAATGATATCGACGATGACAAGGTCCTACTGGCTGCCCAAACTTATGAATTGGTTATTTCAAATAAAACTATACATTAGGTTTTAAATATTTGAAAATCATGTTCATTCATTTCAGGTGGATAAATATATACAAAGACTAGACTCTAGTTTAGTAAGTTTAGAATCTGCTAGGCAAGAAAAAATACACGTGAACAAATCCCGAAAAGGTATGTATTATGTTAAATAGTATGTGTCTACGCGTAGTTTTCTGTTCGCGCAATAATTTTGTTAATAATTATATAACCATACATCCGGTGGCGTACAAACGATTTGGATTCTAATTATATTCATTTTCAATTGTTTGATATACTCGTATATCCAATTTTAATTTTTATCGGGACTAAGTGTAACTAATTTCCCTTCCCGATACGTGTCATATATTTGTGTTTAAATGGTTATATATTTTGTTTTGCTTTCAGAACTTATTCGAGCGATTGTCAGGAATAAAAAGAAATCAATGGCAAATGGTTCGTAAACACTAATTAATCAAATACCTTTTGAATGGTTTGTTATTGATTACCCAATATGTGCAGGTGCTAAATCAACAGACGTGGATCACATAAGTATCGCGTTAGCTAATACGTTCTTAAATGATGACAGACCGATCGCTATGAATACATTGAATCTACCGTATCATGTAATAGTGAAAGTTGAATCTGAAAATTCGAGCCACGTATTGGACATGCCTGTGGATCCAAATGAACCAAGATTTTGTATTTGCCAACAAGTTTCCTTTGGTCAAATGATAGGATGTGATAACATTGACGTAAATATTTTGTTTTAAAGTTTTGAAATAGAAATTGAATGTTTAACATTGTTAAATGTACATAGAGACATAGAAGTTAATTGTGAAGATATTCTTAACATAATAGCTAAAACTTCACGAAAATTAATTTAGTATTGTAATTTTTTTGTTTCTATTATAAAAAAGTATTGTAAGTACTAAGTAAAGATAATTTTCTTAAAAAATTTTCGTATGTTTATTAAAAAAAAAGTTCTACTTTTCAGCAACTGATTTTCAAAAACACCCCCCGAAACTTTTTTTTGCGTACGTCCCTGCATATGGTCTTCGGCGATTGGGACGCCTCATGTCTACCTTGTACTACTCCAGCTAATATGTTCTTCCAGTCAGTTATTGTTTCGTTGTGTATGACCCTGAACTAACTTTCAGTCAGATAGGATTCGATGAGTATGCACTAAGTATGAAGCAACTGTTCTCGTAGCTTTATACGTAATCCCAAGGGCGGACCCAGAGTTCCTAAACGGAGAGTGCAATATATATAAATGAATAAAATAAACTAACAGAAATTGTCTTATTATATAAATATAATATTAATCGACATAAAATTAGTCGTGTACAGAAATCTGTCATAGTCCCAACAGAAACACTGGTGATGGGTCTTATCGTTTTAGAATGCAAAAACTTTTAATTTTGAGTATGAAACTGAATCTTATGCTTAAATAAACTCAATACCTAATACCTATTAAACCATATTAAAAAAAGCATTTTCATACAAACAAGTCGAAAAGTGTTATTGAATATCGGTATACTTGTATATTTGTATAAATTATAAAGAAAATATTGAACTTGGATAAACGAAATTTTTGTCACAGTTAATTTCAAATAAAATATTTGATACTTTTTTTGTGTACGGAGGGGGGGAGAGAAATGCTCCTATTGCCTCTCCCTTGTATCTTCCCTTGCGTAATCCTCTGTACAAAACTTTATCGAAAGCTTGCGCAACATTTACACGAGGAATACTCCATAGCAATATTTTTTTTCTTCTAGTGCCTTGTTTATCACATTTGTGACACGATAAACCTGTTCAAATGTTGGATGTTTATTCCGAAATCCGAACTCGTGTTAAGGAATAAACTGTCTTACTTCTTTGGTTTTAATCGCTTTAAGAGTAGTTTTTCAAATAATTTTTATATCCTCGGAAGAAGCGATGTCGGTCTGTATGAAGTTACTTGTTCAGGTGATTTCCCTGGTTGAAGTAACACGATTACTTGAGCACATTTCCATTGTTTAGGAACGTATTCTGTACGCAGGGTGGCATTGTATATGTGTGTTAGATGAATCATAGCCTTTTTGGGTAGTTCTTTCAGTATTTTTGGGTTTATTTGGTCGTAGCCAGGTGCTTTTTAGATTTATATTCGTATCGATTTCGTTTGCAATTTCAATTGGAGTGAAGTACTTAATCTTTTCACGTAATGATTTTAATTGAGTTTTTTTTTTATTTCAGTGCCCTACCGAATGGTTTCATTTTTCTTGCGTGAACTTGACTCAATCTCCTAAAGGAAAATGGTTCTGTAAGGAATGCAAGACCAAGAAGAACAAATTTACCAAATACGTCTAGATAATAACAAGTACTATATGTATTTTTTATCAATTTCTTTTTTTTTTTTGCTGCCATTTGTTTAAGATATATAATTATTTAATAGTTATACTTAATAGATTTTTTTAAAACACAAGATTTAGCTTATTATGATTCAAATAGTTTTCATAGAATTACGTAATATTTTTAAGTCTTAAAATTCTATAACGGAAAATATGGGCGTAAATATAAAAAAAAATTAAGGGAGTGCAAAAACATTTCTCAAAATGTACATTAATTAAAGGTTTAACAAATTGTATAAAGGGAAAAATATGTAGTATCATTAAATATACTACTCGTATTCTGAATCGGTTAATATGAACTGTACATTTCTTTGATTCATGTACTAATATTCATAATAATAATGATGTTAATGTGGTTCTAGTCGGTCATTTTCTAAGGGGTATAATATAGGCTACCTATCAATCACGATAACATTTGAGTTGAGAGTGTGTGAGAAGTAAATGAACACTGGTGTGAGTTTACCCTCACGGCCGCAGCCCGCCTGCATTTTTCCACAACACTACTGTCCCCCGCGAATATCAGCTTGATAGTGTAGTTTTCAGTAATCACTAATGAGGATTTATTTCTACACAAATATTTTCATTTTTATAGTTAGTTAAAAACTAATGACTAATGAGTAGGGCTAGGGACTTCATGCTCTAAAAAACCTTAAAATATACATGCATTTATGCCCTTAAAAATGATCATATATGCTCTAAAAATATGCAAAAATGCTTAAATATGCTCTTAAAAATATTTAATTTTCATTAAAAAACCAAAAATTACAAATTGTTTTATTATTATTTATTAATTATTATAATTTCTTATTATTTTCATTTCTTATTTTTTAAGTTTGTCTTTAAAAAAAAACAAATAAAAAAATTAATTGATTCTGTTTATGAATTAATAATTTAAAAATCCTAGGTAGATGGATTTTATAATAATTTTAATCTTTTTTTATTTTCAATTTATAGAATATTCATATAATATATTGTATTTTATGTGTAAAATATGTTAAATATGTACTAAAAATACATATATAGCAAAATATGCACTTATTGGAAAAAAAGAGCTAAATATGCAAAATATGCAAAATAAAAATGATTGCCTTAAACTCCTATTACTATTAAACAAATTTCTATATGACTTAGCTATGTTTTAAATGATTATTGAAAAATATGTAAACTTCTATAAGTCCTAGCCCTACTAATGAGTAATAACTAAAAACTAATGAAAGCACCTAAATCATTTTTTAAAACCAACTATCCTTACTGGCTAATAAATTGTCATGACTATAAAAGTGTGTATCAAGGCATTTGAAATCAACAATAGTTAAATAACAAATCCTTAATTATGGAATTCATAAGGAATATTGTTTAAAAATGTTATCAGTAATTCTAGGTCATGATTATATTTTATGCCAAAGTCATTTTGTAGAGATCATATTATATCCACCTCTTTTCTTTAAAAAGGTGTAAGTAGGTATATTAAATGAATAAAATAAGATCTTACACAAATAATGTAATTATTTTTCTTTTATATGTATTTTAATACTTTTCTACAAATGATACAAATTATCTTTAAAATAATTTCTAAATTAATAATAAAAAAAAAAAAGCATTAATATTGATTGAAATACAGTGGAATCTCGATAACTCGAATCGGTTGGGGGCGAAAAAAGAATTAGAGTTATTGAAAATTCGACTTATGGAAAACCTCGATAACTCGAATCTGCAAAAAAAAAATTCGAATTATCGAAAATATTTTTTTATTTAAAAACACAAAGACTTCAATTTTATAATTTTATTTATTTATGTATTTACTAATAAATGTATAATGTTTATACTATGTAGGTATGTATTAACATTTTTAAAAAAGTATAATGTAATAAATAAAGTAGACTTAAGTAGAATAAAAGAACTATTTTTTAAAGAAATCAGATATTTTTGATTATTTTTTAATGTTTGACCTATCTGTGAAGTATTCAATAACGTTTAGCGCCGAAAAAATCTCGTCTCCAATTTCTTGTTGTTCTTGAATGTACTTACGTACAACCTGTAAACTATCTAATGCCTGGGCAAGAGTTTTTTTATGCAAAGCCAATTCACCATCGTCATCAATATCCGACTCCTCCCCACTGGACTCGTTAGGTATTTCTTGGAATTTCAAATCGTTCAGTATTTCATTATCAGTAGGATAGTATGTTGTTATAACACCAGGTACACCTCAACAAAATGTTGGAATTCAACTGTATTAGTCTCAGGAAAAAGCTGCTGATATCGTGATGTATATTAATTTTTTTATGTAACAAATCTCATCATAATGTTCTTTTTATTAGAATGTCTTTTTTTGTAGCTTAATCGATGGATCGATAGGAAATTATTTTCAAATTTTCCTCTCTCATAGTTTATTTTGGTTAATTTACAAGTTGGGTGATTGGACAAGTGGATTATGTCCTACCTGTTGGTCATCTCATAGCTAAATATTACATAATACAGCACCCTTCCAAGTTTAAATTATTGGTCCTCCTGGCACCTACCATGTGTATATTCACCATAAGACTAGTAATATATATTGTATTATAATAAACTCGCTTTGGGTGAAATTTGCTTTAGGGAAAGAATTGCTACGGATTGGAAATGCGAAAGGACCTTAGATTTTACTAGCCAACTAAATACTGATTTTATCTATTGATAAAGTATCCTATTATATAATATATTATCAGTAATACATATCAATGTTGGTATTTAATTATTGCATCTATTTGTTATGTATATTAAAAAATAATTTATAGTATTATTATTAAGAGTGACACAGATGGAAAACAGGAGATGCTTTTGGCGTCAAGAGCATTTGGTATCTAGCAGACACCGGCACACTAATACTTCTTAATAGAGGTTACAGAGTCATTAACATCCAACCATATATTTCTGTTATTCGAAACAATAATTTAGTAATCCGTTTAGGGTTTTATTTCTAATCAAAAGTAAGACATATACATAAGGGTGTACAACAGTATATTTGAAAATAGTCAGTTAAGCGACAGAAACCATAGTAAATAATGTGTCCCCTCAACAAACAATTAAATTATTATTTATTTATTTATTTAGTTATTAATATTAAATAACAATAATTAATTGTACATAGGATAAATGTAAATTTTATGTAAATAATAGATAGGGCAAATAGTACAAAAAAGTATAAGCATGCAAATAGATCTTGACATTTCAAGTCTGAAAAAAATTAGTGTTATTAGCAAGTTCCTTAATAATAAATGTTTACTGTAGAATAAATTGCATTAGTAGTAGTGTTATAATTTTAAATTATTGAATAAAACATTTGTTTGTGATTTAAATAACATTATGGTTAATCATATTGATTTTTTCCTTTCCAATCACCAATATTGTTAATTCATGTATAACCTACTATTAAGAATCAAAATAATAATTTAACATAATTTTAAAACACATTTTATGCATTGTTGATTAATATATAATAATAAAGTAATGTAATTGAAAAATATAATAATTTGTTTTCTTATTTTTAAATCTGTTTGTATTTTTAATAATAGCATTACCGTCGATCATATTGAATTTTTCCTTTCCAGGTACCAAAGTAAAATGAATACTTCATTAGCTCTTCCTATAATTGGTAAAATAAATCGAAATAGTGTGCAGTTAAAATAATAATATGCATAACATACTAAATAATATCATAACAGTTTTCCTTTCCAATCACCACAGTGTAATGACAAAAACTAAAAGATTCTTCTCCTACAATTGGCAAATTATATCAAAATAAATGTATTGATAATCAGGCATTACAATATATTTTGGTAAAATAACTCAAAATAAATGTATAACATAGTTTAAAAACTCATTGAAAGCTTGAACCTGCCATTTTATCTTATCTTTAAATGGCTGGTTGAAATATAAATTTAAATTAAATTTGGTTTTGATTATTAATATTTATAACATTTATTTTAATTAAAATGTATAAATATAAGTATTGTTATAATGTTTATATCTGACTGAATGCATTAAATAAACTTACACCTATTATCATAGTGTTTGTAAGACTTGATAATAGCTATTTATAGTCCATTGGTTAGGAATGACATACACAATACTTGTCTGTACAATATAAAAAAGTTTTAGGCTTATATAAAAAACACTAGCACACCTGTGACAGTATCAAGGTTAAGATAAATAGAGGAATCAGGCTTGTATCTCCGTTTCCATTGGGCGAGGTCCCATCGTTTCGATGAGAGGCGCACAGCGGCGTTCGAGTTGGCAAGCGAAGCTGACAAGTGTAGCGAGCGAGGCTCCGTTCACCCACAGCTTTCATTAAAATGAATAAAAATCTTATAAATAAAATTAAAAAAAGTGCAAAAAATGTAATGTGGAAGCGTCGGGATCGAACCCGGTGCGGTCGTCACACAGAATATTGCTTTATGGTGTAATTAACTTATAAAAATATGGAAAAAAGTGCAAAAAAAAAATGTCAAGGTATATGCGTCAAAGTATATAAAGTGTAATCCATGATTTTTTTTTAAATATTATTTGGACTGCACGTAGCACGTTCTTTCAACTTTCGACTTAATCAAAATTACTTCATATTCGTAGAAACTTCAAAAATAATTTTAATTCACTAATATTATTTAAAATTACTGTCGCGACGATAAACGCAGTATTACACAGTGTTGTGTTATTGTGACGGAAAGTATCGAATCAGTTTCCAAAATGAATCCGCACAGCTGTTTGCAGCTACATACGGTAATGATGCTGATGTGAATGCTGTTGAATATTTACGCGTATTTACAATACGGACGATTGGTGGCCCGCGGAAACGAATGACAAACGCGCTTGGTAATAAACTGTGAAATATGTGAGGTATACGCGGTACAACGATTGGTGGGGTAGGTACCCGCGGCGCACTACGAGCTGGCCGTCAACGTCGAGCCGAACCTGGCCTTATACTCCAGCGACTTATCGTGGACAATGTGACGAAATCGATGGCGTACGGTGTTTACGGCTTACGAATGAATAAAGTACAGTCGGAAGGTTCGTACGGTTCGACGACCGTTGAAAGCAAACCAAACACCCCAGGGGAGGGGTGCTGAAGATCTATATATTAATGTGGGGTGCTGTGGAGCAGCGGTTTTCAACCAGCCGGGAGTCGCCGATCTCTCGTCCTTTTCCCACCTTCTTAAACGTAGTCAAAGTCCCTGCAGTTCCCTGCACAGCAGTAGGTTACAGGAAAGAGTAACAAAGTAATAAAAAGAGTAAGTAAATAGGTTAGGATTTGGTTGTTAACATTACAAAGACCGTCGTGTTCAGAAGAAAATTGTTAACCTGTATTTATTATTCCTACACTTCGCGGAACCGCACAAAAACATCGGCGGCACACGGGGAAAAAACATCGCGGCGACGCGGCACCCGTCTCGTTCGACTGCTGGCACAGGACGACGCGACGTGCATTATCGCAGGAAGAGTTGTCAAGCTTTTGCAGCTGTCTGGTGAGGTGGGGGAGGGGGTGGAGTGGTGGCTTTATTCGCTAATGTTCTACGCGCACAACGCCCCCCCCCCCCAGTGGACCGGCCGCGGTGGCGTAAAGGTCGCTCCACACTATGCGTGTTTCGCGTTTCGTATTTCGTGTATTCACCTTTGCGTGTAATTTCGTAAACAGTGTGTATGACTTTTTCACGAACAATTTTTTCGTGAAAACCGATTCGCGGTAAATGTACGAAATCAAAGGACACGAAAAAATAATTTCGTATGGTTTCGTGTTGTTTCGCGTTGAGCATGTTTTCGTGAATAATATATTATTTTTGGACAAATGCAATCGGATAGTATGTCACCCCATCGCTATCAACAATTATTATCGATATAGGTAATGATATCGTGTTGAATAACATTTCGCTTCGTATTTAGTTTAGTATTCATGGCGTCCGAGTGGAGTGATGAACTAGTGCTATAATATTTTAGTTCGTGTTTTTGATTTTTTTTTAAGTTTTGAAGCCAATACAATATAAATTGCACTAGCAATGGATAAGTCATCTTCGCTATCACTATTAATTTTTATTTGAAAAAAAAATAAGGACCACCTGTATGTGGTTTACACGAACTTAACGTAACTAATCAACAGTAAGCACAACACTGAGAAATAGTCACAAAACATTACGGAATACTGTGAAACGCGAAATGCGAAACATCACGAAACGAAAAACACGAAACACGAAACGCGAAACAAGAAGTTCGACAACGTCAGGCCCGTTTCACACGAGCCACATTGTGCGTCGCCACAGAAAAGACTGATAAAAATACATTGTTTTTAATTAATATTTTCACAAACGCGTTTATGTGGTTGGTCCTCGCTAAAAATCGCGCCACAGTCAGAAATACATTAATTTCATACGGACCACGCCACAAGCGACCACAAACCAGGTAGACCCCGAAAGTTCGGGAAATAGTACGTCCTAGAATAATAGATCGCGATGTTTCTAGAACATTCCTAAGAGTATATGTGATGACTTGCGTTGATAGTTCGTCACTTTGCGTAGTATTACCCGGTCTGGTAAAAACTGTAGTTGTTCAAAATAAACATATTATAGTCTTCGATTTGATTTTGCTGATTTATACTCTTTATACAATTCTGGAAAATTCTCGAACTTTCTACGGACTGTAGTCAGTATAGTTAATAATACACATGCATAAGTGATTGCCTATACACTGTCTGATTATTAATTAGTAAGAACATTTTATGTAGGTACCTGTTTACCAGTACTCTCCTGACAAGTAAAATACATGTCTTTATTAGCATGTCTTGTTTCCAAACAATCACATGATAATATATACCGAAAAATAAATTTGTGGTTTAAAACTATATGGTTACCGTGGCGCCACTGTGTCTTTTCAGTGGCGACACATAATGCGGCTCGCGTGAAACGGGCTTTAGAATCACCAAACCGTTTATAAGACTCAAATGTTGCTCGAGAACCCTTCCAGTACCGCAGAAAAATGTTAGGTAAAATTTCGAGTTATTTAGTTAGAAAAAAGTTTTTTGTGTGGTGAGCCGCAGTATACCTTTTATAATGTATGTACAACAATCTTTATCGCAATTACATCGGAACTGTCGTTATTGTAATCGTTATTTTAATATATGCAATATTGCAATATTGCCCCCATACATGATCAATCCGCGCAACCACTATTTATCGTGTATGGAATGGATCGAGTAGTTGCGCAAAGGTTTAAAACCAAGCTTGCGGTTTTCGGTCGAGACGAAATATTTTGTGCAACGCTTGGCGACAAGCGGTTTGAACGTTTGACAAGCGTCGGTGGTGGTTATCAAATTTTATTGTGTTTATTTAAAATTTTATAGTAAATTTAAAGTGACGAATTTTATTTATTTTTTTTTATTACTCTTATTTTTTCATGTGCTAACTTTAATATTTATCATTATTATTATTATTAGTAATTGAAGACAGAGGATTCTGGACATTGATTACGTACAAACAAAAACGTACTGACTACTGAGGTTCACACAAGCCGTTTGAACGTGTATGTAGTATCATGTTTTTGCGCAAATTGTTTGATCGTGTATGGGGGTAATATTTTGGTAAAATGGTCGAAAGTAATAAAAAACAGACCAATTGTTTAATACTAACGAACAACATTATCGCATATTGCGGTGCTTAATGTTTTGTATATTTGAAATATTGGACCCATACGGCCGAATTACATAAAAGTTATATAAAAAGTTATCCTTATCACTAAATAATGTTCTCGTGGTATCGGTGTTCCACTTTCACCACTCCGACACTTTATTTCATTGTGGACGTCTCGAATACCAACGTACCGATAACCACGGATTCGATAAAATGTTGCATTTGTCCACGATGTAGGGACGATATTATCACCTCCACATCGAGGATTCGTCTTTACCATTCTTATCAACCTTTAATGCGAACAACCAATATTCCAGTAAACACACTCGTGCTGTCATCATCCCATCTCGTTCAAAGATAATAATAATAATCTATTATCAACGATTTCGTCCAATTCGTGCCCGTGGTCAAGTGTACGTTATGGTCCTCTGGGCTCTACGTGAACGTGTTAATGTTGTACTGTCGAATATTTGTGTGTGATTTATGTAGGTACCTACTATGGAACTCGATTGAAAATTGATTATAGATTCATCACTTCTGGTCGTGTTGAACGTGTACCAGAACGCCGTGTAAGAACCCAGGCCTTCGTCTACATAGGTAAGTTCATTATTTCGCTTCAATAAAAAATATCCAAATGTATTATTTTTTATTTGGATTCCCGGCCCAACTCGAGCAACGGTATAGATGGATAGAGGCACGTAAAATATGTGGTGGTACTTTTTTCAATGTGATATGAGAACTTTGTCCGCCACATTTCGAACCAAACTGCTTCAAACCCGAGTGTTAAAGAAAATGGTTATTTCTCCTGGTTCATTGCCAACCATTTTCAGTGAACGAGATATGTTGAAAAAAACTTTACACGTTTTCGTTTAGATACCAGCACTGGTCCAATGTACACAGTATACGCAGCCATTGTAATATTAAGACCTTATAAGTTAATATAATTATACCTTAATAATACCTTACTTCTACGAGTAGATATCCTTCAATCTTGAGATTGTTTTATCATATTTTGTATAATCGATTTCATAATCATTTATATTTGATAAGAATTTGTCGACTATTTATTTAACTTATTGATTTATAACGGAAAATGCAAGTACAAATAAAGTTTTGATATAATATATGTTGATACACACTTTTTGTGTGCTATGCTTGTGGTAGGAGAAGGAAGTATTAGTTTAGTTACAAAATACATATATACATTTATAATATATTATATAAACAATAATGATGATAAATAATATTATAGTAAAAAATAATAAAAAACTTTTTCAATTATGATGTACACAATCACAATATACATACTATAATAATTAGACACATTTTATATTTTACACAATGATAATCAGTATAGGATATGTAATAAGGCAATATAAATAGAATGGAAATAAAAAACATTATAATTCATTATGATGATCAAGACCATTACTGAAATAGTTGATTGTATCTTTTCTTAATCTTACATTTTAAACTATTCATTATTGATCAATATAATTAGGTGGTTTATTAAATAACTGTATTCTTCTCGAAACATAGAAAAGTCTTATTATATTTGAGCTTGGTTGAAATAATGCTAAGTTCCCATTGCTTGTATTTCTAGAATTTTTTCAAATATTTGATATTATTTATTTTTTGGCTTATTAATTTAAAATAATAACAATATATGTACAGTTTCATACATACAATATACATGCATAAATTAAGTGAACAAACTTGATTAAAATAATATTAATTTGACAATGCAGGATTCTGAAATTATTTCACAGTTTAATGATTATCCTGATCTTTTTAATACTCCATATTAATTTCATAATAGTGTATCAAATCTTTCTTGATGAAAAATATTAAAAATATGTAGTAGATAAAATGAGTTATTTTATTTTTGTTATGAAATTATTTGAAGAAAAATGTTTACTTCCATTCCAAAATGTAAAGTTCATATTGTAATAAGTCATAACTTAATGGATAACTGTCTAATCTATAAACATGTTTTAGGCATATTAGTGTTATTTTAACCAAAAAGTTAAACCAGGACATTTTGGAAAATGTAAGTAGCTTCTAGAAAGGTATGGCAGGAACAGCAAGTTATAATATCACGGTACTACACTTTAAATACCTACTGGTTACTACTAAGTAATTTTTTGGCGTAAAGGGATTATATATCTATGTCAGTGTTACATGTTTATCATAATACAGAGTTAGCCAATATTGAATCTGAATGTAGGAAATTTCCTATCACAGTTTCTTCACAAAATGTTGATCTTTTAAAAAAAATTTTGAGCAAATGCAATAAATATATAAGTATCAATCTAAATGTATAACATAATATTATAAATGTCGACCTTCCAAATACTTCAAATACGTAGATCTACAAACAGTTTTGTAAAATGTTGTTAAGAGCAGAACAAATTAAATTAAAATTAAAAAAAGGCAAAACCCTTAGGTTGGACAAGATACAGGGATGGCCTAGTTGCCATATTTGTTATTTTAATTTGTAACCACTGGACCATTACTATCGAAAAAACCGATTCTCAATGAAAGTGGTCGGGTGTATCAGTTTAATTATAAGATAAATTTATACATTTTTTAAGTATTTATTTAAATCCAAGCAAATTAATAGAATTATGTATATAATATGATATGTATTTAATTAATTTTGCTCTTAAATCTATTTCATTTACACTCATTTTCAAAATAATTTAATTGAAGTTAATTTATAAGAGATTTATGGTTAATATTTTGTTTCCAATCAATATTATGTTATAATGTATATCTCAAAAACTTAAATATGTATAAAAGGGCGATAATCCTAGGTCGGATGAGATGCAGAGATCGTATTGCTTTTATTATTAAGATATATAAAAAAAATAAGAATTCAAAATCGTGTGCATGTAATTAGTTAATAAATTCTTGAGTTTCAATAATAGGTTGTCTTTGACAGGAAATATCGTCGTTAGTTTTTTTGGATGGACAAAAAGTCATAAAAATTTAATACAAAGTTTCCCCATGTATATCAGTTACTGGCTATAACAAAACAATTGAGGGTTATTTCAACAAAAAAACATTATGAGCGTTTGAATTTGGACCAAACAATAAAAATCTTCTTGTAGTAATTGATGCCATAACTCGCGAACATCTCTAACATTTCTAAATCCACCATATCGATAAGGTGTATTTTAATGCTGAAATGGCATTGCGTGCAGCGGAAACTGTTTGCGCCATTATCGTAAGGACCCGTGAAAATGATGTTCTTGTTGGCAGCACAATACCAGTTGTTTTTGAATTCCCGCTCTTAGTGATATTGATTTTCTGTTTTTCGTTCGTGATATCAAAATTTTGGTTCAACAGTTGGCAACATCTTACTGCCTTCCTGGATGAAAAAATAATCAACGCGTAACTTTCTCTTTTCGGACGCAGCCGACACGTCTTTTCAGTTCTTCACTGTAACATTATTGTTTTCCCAACGTGTTTGCGTTTTATTTTGCTCATCTTTCTTCGTGTCGCATCGATTTTGTGTTTGTACGGATAACTTGTTTTTCGCTCTTTACAAAGGTTTTGATCGAGTCGAGTGTTCAGACAACGTATAATTCCAGTGAGTACTCAAGTCTTATATTTTTAATGGTTAATGTTGTATACAATATAATCCTTAGCGTCCATTGTTGACTTATTATTCCCTGTAAATATGGTTGCATACTTATAAGTTATAATTATTTTATGAAACTACTCTAAACTACGTGCGTGTAAAGAATATAAGGTGTAATAGTCTAAAATAAAACATTCCTCAACGATTAAACATCATGCTCGAAGTACCTAAAGCTATATCTTATGGGTCTCCATTTCGTGAAATCATATCTAATAAAACATACATTTTTCGGAAACTATTTTGTACATATTAATCGGTGTAGTCTGAAAATTAATTAACGAATAACTGACGTAAATACCTTTTTGTTATTCGTCGAGATTTGAATTAATGACATGAATGATATGAAAAAAAAAAAATTTCTTTTGTAGTTTATGGAAAGTATGTCTCAGCTAAAAACATTAACATGCCATGGTATTAAATTAAAATAAGTTACTACCCACCGAATGATTTATAATTAACTTAACTATAAATTATGTATAGGTATTTTCATTACTTTAGAGTTTTAATTTACCAACATGTAAATGAGTTATATTAATCTGAATAATGTATTACTATTGATTATACATGACATGGTATTCCCATAGTTTGGAAATTATATTTTAAAATTTTATTTTTCATTTACAATAAAAAAAGTAATAAATCTTTTTGTATGTTTCTCTTAACAAATTTTATTTTATTGTTAATAATTAAAAATTGAGCAACCAATTCCTATTTTTTCCATTGTTCAATTAATTATTACTCATTGACATAATTAAATTTTTGACAATTTTCATAGTAATTAAAACTATTTTAAATACTTTGGGATAGCTAAATCAACTCAATTGGTTCAATTAATTAATTAAATCAAGTAAAGTTGTTAATTAATTCTTAGTTCAATTTTGGTTATTTAGCTTCATCTTGCTTTATTAATTTATTCTAAATTTAATTAATTATAACAATTTTTTCTTTACTCTGCCAATTTTATTTATTAATAAATCACTAAAAATCTTTCGAATCCTATTGACGTACGTCGGCGATACCATTGTGTTTTTTTTTATATAAATAATTATTTGTCACTATCAATAATCAGTTAAGAATGATTGCATATAAGTGTAATATAGTTGAATACTCTGGTATACATTTCATTTTGTAATCCAAGTATGTAATAATACTTACATTTTTCTTGCTTTAACTTGTTCAAAATAATTTATAGTAAAGTAATTATAGAGACAATTATTTTTATAAATTTTAATTTTTTCATCAGTTTCTGTAGTTAGATTTCTTAGTAAATTAATATACTTGCAATATTATAATTATCTTTCATACATTTATTAAGTTTTAAATATGCCAATACATTAATTAAGCATTAAGTGTTAGTCTTCCATTACATCATGGACAAAATAATCTGATATACATATTTCAATCTTGTTAATCTGTAATATATGTATATTAATAATTATTTTTATAATTTTTGTATTTTATTCATGTAAAATGTAATAATGTATGTTTCATATTTCTCTTGGATGACCCATGTATTTTTAGTATCTAATAAAGGTGTTACAATTTGGAATTAATGCATAGTTGGATTGCTACAAATTGCCATTTTTGTGCATATCAAATTATTCATCACTTAATATTTCATACATTTTAAATATTTAATTGTTTAGAAGTTCTGTTTTAATTAGATTCATAATGGTTTTTAATCAAGTAATTTACTGTTGTATACTAAGTGTTCTAAGGTTTTTTATTGCATAAAAGTTATTCTCAAGTTATGATTTTAGTATATTGTAGTATATTTTAGTATATTTTAGTATATTGTAGTATATTTTAGTATATTTTAGTATATTGTAGTATATTTTAGTATATTTTAGTATATTGCTATACATCAATAATTTCATATTCAAGATTTTTACCTTGAGATTTTTTTTTGTTATTCTATGTTATGGCAGTAATTAATTATATAAATAAATTTTATGATTATAACTACCTTCATTACAACAAACATCTGAAATGTATTATTTATTCTGTAGTTGTCCTTAATCCCATTTGAGAACCTATTTTTTTAATAAATACTAAAAGAATTTATTAAATGTAATATATTACCAATTAGTAGTGGAGTGTATTATATTATATGATGTTAAATACGATCGTTGTTATCAGGAGCTGGATAAGTCTATCCTGCTGTAGAAGTACCTACTATCTAATTATTTCTGACTGATCCCAAGAGGTCAGAATGAGTAATGGTACTAGGGTGTTTGTTGGCAGCCTGTCTCATCGCATTCGTGAAAGGGATCTCGAGAGATTTTTCCAGAAAATTGGCAAAGTCAATGATATTTCTATAAAGAATGGATATGCTTTTGTGGTAAGTGTAATTTTTTTCTTACTTTCAGCATGGTAGTGGTTAAAGAGTTAATATTGGCCGTTTGCCTTATGGAGTGCAAGAAAGGGATATAAAAATGTTTTTCTGGGGATTCGGACGTATAAGAGAAATTTTGCTTAAAAATGGATATGGATTTGTTGTAAGTTATATAAGGTTTTTGATATATTTAAGACAATTCAAAAAGGTATTATAAATTATGTTTGATGGTTTTTTTATTATTTTTATTTTTCTTATATATAAACTAGAGAAATCATAATAATAATATTATATATTTTATAGGAATTTGATGATTATCGTGATGTTGATGATGCAGTGTATGAATTGAATGGCCGTAAAATTAATGGTGAAAGGTACACATTTTTATAATATTTAATGGTTTTTGTTTAAGGATCACATACAGAAAAAAAAATGTTCTTCAAATCATATTGTTATTAAATGTTAAATTATTGTAGACACAACTTTCTAAAAGACTGATAATTAAGGTGTTAGGGGAAGATTTAATGGTCTGAGTGAATTTATTTTATACATTTTAAATATAAAGTAGATTCTTGTGAAACGTCTACGAAATATTCAGGAAGTACTCATGATTAAGATTTTATCATTTTGTTTACATATTGTGATACGTATTATGTTATCGTTTCTCATTTCAGTTAATTGAATAACATTCGTTGTTTCGTTTAGTGGTGATTGTGTATTCATGTAGATCGTTACGTCTTTTTTATTATAAAAACAACTTCGGTTAAACGTAGGAAAGTGACTGTAGCAATGGAACAAAAATTCCAAGCTTTGTTTCGTATTGATGCTGGTGAATCATTAACAAAAATTGTGCAAGAGTTAGGAGTGGGTATGCAAATCGTTTCTGATTGGAAAAAAAATCGAAATAAAAAAAAAAAAGTTATTCCGTTTAATCTGGATTAGCGTGACTCTACTGTATTTACTATCAGCCTCAAGATCTAAACATGTTTTAATTTTTTTAATTAACCAATATTTTGTAATAATTATTTCCAAATAACGTGAATTAATAATTTTTTAAGTAAATAAAAAACGTATATACTGTATATATTTTATGAGATTATAAATCAAATTATTATTATTTTGCAGAGTTACAGTTGAACGAGCTCATGGAACACCAAGGGGCAATGATGCTTGGCGTGTTTCATGGCGGGGTGGTGATCTACCACCACCACCACCCAGACGACCTCGTCGTAATGCCTGGTATGAATTACATTCATTATATTCTTATAATTTTAAAGTGTAATTAATTGATATTTATTATTGCTATACATTTGAAATATTACAAATAACTTTTAATTATTTGATTTATTAAATAAAACATCTTATTATTTATTGTAAATTTTTTGATGTTCAGTTATATTTATCTTTTTTGTACAAATCTGAATGCTTGATAATGCTGTTGTGATTATATTTAGTTGATCACTTCTGTTACAAAAATCTAGTCTGAGTCTAGTGAAAGATTCCTAAATGTATCATAAATAGATATTGACAACCTATTACTTGTATATGAAATATATGATAATATATTCTTCATTATTATATAAATGTATGTAAAGAAGAATAGTAAAAATTACCAACTTTCATTAACATAGAAATCAATACTTCTTTTATCATTAATTTGAATTTCTTCAAATATATTATTATTGGTTTATAAATTATTACATTATTTGACCCAAGTTTAAATTAATATCTGGTGGAATTTATAATAATTTGTTCTTCAAATATTTTATTAATTTGTTTCTTAACTATAAAGTTTGTAATTTTGTTATTATTTATCTTATGCTAATCATTCTTATCTTAAAAATTACCCAATACCAATTATTCGTATTGTGTTACTTCAATAAACTGTTTAAATGTATTTCAACTGTTCATTTATGTGATTTTTAGGGATGACAGAAACGATAGGTATGGTCTACCAACAAGAACAAATTATAGATTATTTGTTGAAAATTTGTCAAGTGGTGTAACCTGGCAGGTAAGAAATCATTAACACGTGAATTTGTATTATTTCATTGGTGTTTTATTTATATTTGTTAAAATGTTATATTTTAAATTACTTTTGTTTTGCCATTTGTTAATTTTGGAGATTTATTCATTTTAATGTCTCCTGAACTTTCTATTCACACGTGGTTTGCTTTGTGAGGTGCTGATAAACGTTCCATCAATAATATTATCTGAGGAAAAAGCCTGCAATTCTATTAAGGTTTAACAACATAACATCGTATTAAATTGCTCTGCTATCTAAAAAAAATCAAAAAAAACTATGTTGCCATTCACTTTATTGCCCAATGAACAAGATTGCTCTTTAATGTATTCTCATAATTAATTAAAAGACTAATTTTAAGTAACATAAAGTGAATGGCTTAAGAAAAACTATTTGTTTAAGAAAACAAATGATTTTTAATCATAAAAAATGAAAAAAAAAATGTAATATTATTTTTCTAAAGAGCCACCACAATGTGTTGTGTTCAATTGATGTCCATACCAATGACATTAAACACTTGATTTTTGGCCAATAACATAAGAGTGGCACAATCAGGCACATAGGCCAATACCACAAAAGATCACAGTACGATATCACACATTCCATTCTGGGCCTAGGATGATCGGCCTAGCCACCAAAGCCCAACAATACAAGCCGATCAGCTGCCCAATTTGGTTAACCCCCCATTCATGTCGCCCCACACAAGGTCTGAGACCGAGTCGTTTTTCAATACCATTCCCAGTGTTTAAGAGGTATGTATTTAAATAATAACATAAAC
The DNA here is from genome assembly GCA_949715065.1 of Periphyllus acericola. NCBI lineage: Eukaryota > Metazoa > Arthropoda > Insecta > Hemiptera > Aphididae > Periphyllus > Periphyllus acericola. The sequence goes on from OX454264.1 coordinate 3,997,142, forward strand.
AATGTTTGGTATTTGTTAGGCTTAAAAATAAATGTTGAAACAAAAATCTTTGAAAAATTAAAACAAATTAATAACGAGTTAAGGATCTAGAAGAAGCAGTAACAAAAAAGCAATTTCGTATCAGTCATCAACAGGCCACACGATCATCAAAAGCACTAAAATAAATCAACATGTCCCAATTTGTGTATAAACATCTTCAGTTCACTTACAGCAAATTAGCACTTTCTTCCTATCATTACATTTTTCAAGTGAAGTCTCTTCCGAAAAAAATCCCAAATTAAAAACACTTGTACTTGGCGTGGAATTAATTTAGTTATAAAAATATAATCTATATTGATATTTAAATACAAAATATTGTACTATTTATTTACTCTAGTTTATTTGTATCAATATAGGATTTAAAAGAGTTCATGGGTCAAGCTGGAGAAGTGACCTATGCTGATGCACATAAGCAATGCAAGAATGAAGGGTAATTACTTAATTAAAGTTGATAGTTTTATAGATCATGTAAAACAATTTTTGTATAGTGTTGTAGAGTTTGCATCGTATTCGGATCTCAAGACTGCAATGGATAAATTGGATGACACAGAATTGAATGGATGTCGTATTAGACTTCATGAAGATAGAAGTAATAGCCGTGGACGTGGAGGAAGATGTAGTCGTAGTCCTTCAAGTTCTCGACCCCGTTCTAGGTCCCGTTCTCGATCCCGTCGCCGTGTGCGCTCTCGTTCAAGGTAAAATTTCATTCTAAATAAGTATAGTTTAAATGTAAAATAATTTTATCATGTTAAATAAAGTGCTGCTTTTAATTTTTAATGTAATAAATGTTTTTCTTAATAAAAGTAGATCACGTAGCCATTCCAAGTCAAAGTCTGAGGATATTTTGAAATCGCCTTACAAGTATGTTAACAGTACAAATAATTTAATTTTCTTTAAGATTTTGAATCTATTTATTCCGTATTTATGCTTCATAGCTAAATACTTAAGGCTAGTACCATGTTACATTTTTTATTTAAATTAAATTTGCTTAATGTGTTAAGTGTAATTATAATTATTTAAAACTAGATCACCAGCTCATTCCAAATCACGTTCTCGCTCAGGATCTATTGACAAAAAAAGGTCCAAGTCAAGCTCACAATCAATAATCAATAAGCGTATTAAGTAAGTCTTACCAATTATTTTTAAACACTTGTTTGATATCATTTTCTATTCTGTTGAAAAATGCTGACATTGTGGGTCAATTTTTAGAATGCTAAATAGTTATGTTTTGATTTATGCAATCGTATGAGAGTAAAAATTGTGGAAGATTTATTGTTCAAAGGAAAACTTTTTTTTTTTTATTTTATCATGATTATTAAGCTTGCTTAGCATATTAGTTAATTTTTATGATTATGGTTATTCGATTATGAGATAAAATATTAAATCTTTTTGATGAAAAATGGCGTGCGATACTAGTACTTTTAGGTAGCAAAACATTCAATAATTATGTTGACTTTCCTGTAATGCTACCTGTTGTAAGATGTTACATGCCATTCTTTCACAATGATAGGTATTTACATATTTGGCCCACAAAACATTCAAAACATCTTTTAATTCAATAGATAAAACTGTTCAACACAATAAAATCTTTTATCTATCACTATTTTATAATAAACAAACTTTTATATTCTTTCATAATTTTGATTATTTTTAATTTTAAGTATATATAAAGAGTAATATGTATATTGTGAAATTGTATATGTTTTTTATTTTAGGCGTGATTCACGTTCACCTGATGAAAAGTCCCATTCGCCTTCTAGAAAAAAAAATTGGGATGCCAGTCCACAGTCTGGTGACGATTAGAGATATATATTGCATCCTCTATTATTACATTTTTTTTATTATGACAATTCAATCTTTTTTTATCCATTTTAACTTAATGTACACTTAATCTAACCATTTGACTAGGTCATATTTATGTTCAATACCGTAGATAAAGTACCAATAATAAATTTTACAGAACATTGTATTGTGTAACTTACGATTTATATAAAGAAATGCGCATGAATGTTATGTTTGGTATAAAATGTGTATTATTATTAAGAAAAATTGTATCTGATATTTTTTTTTTTTTATAAGTTTTAACATGATCACTTATTTTATTTGTATGTGTGTAAGATTATAAACTTATATTTAAGACCTAGTGTTTTTTAGTTGCTTCAAAGAAATTGTCATCCACATATTTATGTGTAACAGTAAATTTATGTTTTGCAATCTTAGATTTAGAACAAGATAAAGATTTCTTGTTTGCAACATATTTTGAAGAAGAATATTCCCCCCAATCAGCCAATTATCCTTCCCACTATAAATTAGATCTGGTCCCCCAAATTTTCCCTTCCTAGCAACGGCGTGACAAAATACCTCACGGTCTTAATATCAAAATCTAATACCTAATAAGGCTTAATGTAAATGATTAGCTGTGTTCGTCGTGGAAGTGGTGGAACAAGTTTGGTTACTGTTTTCCCTCATGTTATGACTGCGTACAAATGCATAACTGACAAGTGACAACGCGTTTAAGCCGCATCCACGCTATACAACAAAGTTCCGCCAAGGCATATATGATACGTTTTACATCGTTCGTTGCTGTGTAGACAGGTCAGCAAAGGTTCGTCAAACCTTATCGTATGATCCGTTCGCTTTCGATAAAAGAGCGGTAAATCAAATTAATTCTGTTTATAGTGTGGACGAAATTTGGTCTGGTTTAGTTCACAAACGTTAAAGACGATACGTAATTTAAAATATAATAATTAATAAAAATAAAAACACATGACCGGAATGAATGCTATTTGTTGAATAGTGTGGACAAAAATTTAAAATGTTACCGAATGTTTGGGCATATTTGCCTTCGCTAGCATCCATTGCCATCGAGATAGTATGGACGCTGCCGGCTATAGATCAGTATGCAACATTGACTATCACAACGACTGGTCTCCGGACGACCGCAACTAGCACGAAGTCGAAAGTATGTATAAATTAGTATATTATAATTTTACGTACTATTAACCAGAGTGTACAATACGTAGATGGAAAAAAAATTAGTTACAAATTAAAAAAAGTTGTTTTTGATATAATGAAAATAAAACCAATACATTCCTCGCTTCTCTCAGAATCTAAATTATTGGACTAGGATATGTAAATATATCCTGCCACTTCTTGTTTCATTAAATTTATAAAAAATAAAAATTTATAATAACCCACCAAAACACTCGGACTACAAAAAAGTTGTGATATTTTATGAGTATTGTAATTTTATAGTTGTCATTGAGTTTTAGATATAATTAATGTTAACATTTCCCACTTATAATTGAACTTGGCGAATGGAGTTAAAATTTAAAAATATTTTTAATATTTCTGCATTGAGTACACATTATTTGCTTAGTCCATATATGGACCAAATATGGTTGAATACTTATAATTGTTTTATGAAACTACTCTAAACTACGTGCGTGCATGCTAAAATAAAACATTCCTTAACCATTAAACATCATGCTCGAAGTACCTAAAGCTATATCATCTTATGGTCTCCTTTTCGTGAAATAATATCCAATAAAACCTACGTTTTTCGGAATCCATTTTGTACATATTATTCGGTATGGTCTGAAAATTAAATAACGAATAACTGACATAAATTTATTATTCGTCGAGAATTGAATTAATTAATGAAAGATATGAAAAGAAAAAAATTTTCTTTCGATGATTATTGAAAGTATGTCTCCGCTTAAAACATTATTTTATATCAAAAGCTCAGAATTTAAGTATCTATAATCAAATTCCTTATGGTATATTACTCATATAAGTAATTTTAATTTATGCCAGACCTTGGGTGGACAATATTTGGTGGACAATATTTGTGTCTTGGGTGCACAATATTTGGATTCTAGAACTAAATTGTAATTGAACTATATCTCTAATCCATCTTAAAATATAAATTATTATACTCTACAGCTTATAAAGAAAATTAAATGTATAGCACTATCCTATTAAATATTATCACAAAAAATTGTACAGTCACTTTTGTACATTTTGTACTATTAATTTATTAATAATAAATGATTAATATTTTCCTATAATTGTTACAAAAATATAGTTAAGTAGGTACTGGTTATGATTGGAAGTACTTTATTTTATTAAAAATCTCCTGGAAAATAATGTTTAACAAAGGAAATATTTTAAACACAACCAAAACTTCATCCTGGAAAATCTTTGATATGATAAATTATAAATGAAATATATTTTATTTAGAATCAGCCCATGTCAAAACTTTAAATAAATAAAAGAAAATTATCAATCTTGTGTAACATTGTATGTGTTTATATAGTTTAAAATGTAGGTATTGATAAAAGTAATTACACAATCATAATAGTATTTTGCCAAACTAATACATTTTTTTATTTTCTTAGCTCATTCAAACTGAAATCATGGTACAATCAAATATGTAAGTAATTGACAAGGATTTAGTCATAATACTTTATATTCAATACAACTTGATATGGATAAATATGAAAAGTGACATTTATTTTGGTGCAACAAATATTTTGCAAGAAATGGTGCACCTATAAATGAATTAAGATAGGATTAGTAAAAAAAAATTACTTCTTTAAGAATTAATATTTATAATTTTCAACTGTTTATATATGACACTTATGTTATGTTTCAGGAAAGTAGCCATGTATCTATTATTGGTCCTTGCCATGACCACTGTAATAACGAATGGGAATCCAATCCTTACTGAAAAAGATTCTGGTAATGATCTTTTGTATACAATATTGGTTTTTACTACATTGCCTTCTGACTAATCAATTTAAATAATTTATTACTGCACGATTAAAAAATACGTCTCTATAAAAAACTTCAAACAAATTGTTAAAATTAAATATCATTTAACAATAGCTTTTGTCATTATAGGTTTAAATTGGAGCAAAAGATATTACATTTGCGGTATAACATTGTTAAGGGCTACATCTATTATATGCCATATTGGAAAATACAATGGAGTTTCTAAAGGTAAATTAATTATATTTCTAATTAAATTACATAGTATGTGTGTAAAATCATTGGCTATTATATGGATGAATTAATTTGCATTTTCATGTTCTTACAATTATTTAATTTTAAATAAATATTTTTCAGATTTACATTCAATGTACAGAGAGCATAAAGACACCTGTTGCTCATATCCTTGCTCTTTGAATTCTTTGAAAATATTCTGCAACGAGGCAGGCCGTGAAAGTAACTATAATATTTTTACAATTCAAGTTTAAAATAAAATAAATTCATTATTTTTTAAAATATTTCATAAAACTTATTACAAATAACTTTTATAATTCACAGACTCCGGAGCAATACTTTACTGACAAATGATTGTTCTGCCACCATGGATAAAAAAATCACTACTCAAGAGTATCATACATATATATATATATTTCCTATAGACCTATTCATATATTTTATAATTTTTTTTTTTTAACAATTTCAGTTTAATTTATTATCATTTTAATAAAATTTTAATTTTTCTATACATTGTATTGTTATTTGTTTAAGTATGTTTCACTTTTATAAGTAGCATTACTCACACTTAGGGTACCATAAATCAATAGTAGATATAAAAAGTCATGACAAGTTATGCTATCTTTATTATTGGTTTTTTGAACAGTTAACCTCTTGATACACATCATTTTTTTTTTTTTTTGACCAAACAATTTTTTTTATGAATCATGAAGATATACCATAAAGTATGGGAAAAATAATTTAAAAATTCCAAAATCAACTTTTTAAGTTCTAAGAACTTTGTTGTAACATGGTATCAAATGATACCAATATGCAGAAAAGTGACGGTTCATATTAGGTTTTGGATTATATTGGTTTTAGTTTTATTGCAACTATTGTATCATGGCAACACAATGATATATAAATTTTGTCAAAAAAAACCAATTAATATTTATTTTGGTGTTATTCTACAAATTTTTTAACTAAATAAATAACAGTCAGACTTTCTCATTCTAAATTCTTGTAAATTTCTGATACTTCATACTTCATTAGTTGAAAATTAATTGCTCTCACACTCACCTTTCAATAAATGAAGGTGTCAGTGCAATAACAAGACAACTCTATTTCTGAATATTGTATAGGAGGGATTAATTATTGAATTAAAAGTAACCATTATGAAAAGTTTATTTTGAACTTTAGTAAATGTATTCCACGAGTATTCATTTATGTTAATATAAATAAAATATTAAAAATAAACTTCAACCTTACTTTTTTGGTGATCTGATGATCTCGGGGTAGACACATATTTACCGTTATGGAGAAAACGTATAAAAATGTAAATTATGCATTCATTACCGATATACGACAATAATTTAATGAATGGTTATAATTCACTATGCATTTCTAAATTCCAGTTATTAATTAAATACTAAAAAAAATGTTAGAAGTATTTAAAAGTTATACATCGACATTCAACCAACCACTATAAGCACGTTTAAGATACGAGCCAGTAATTCAAGAGTAATTTATATTAAGTTATTAATTTATTATTAATTTTTATTAAGTTATTTATATTTATTTATTTATTTATAATAATATACAATAGCATTGTAATATATATGATAAACCCATTTTATTTAAAATATATATGTATATGTATTATGTATATACGTATAAGTTAATATGAGTTTTCGATTATGAAACGTGGCGCCCTTCGCCAACTCCTGAGACGCCCCTGAGAGTCGCGACGCACAGTTTAATACGTCCGTAGCTAACGTTATCGCGTAAATAATAATAGTGTTGTGGCGACACTGGTTATCCTGTTTGTACAATATTGTATATCTATCAGAAAATATAGAACATTGTACGAGTTAAAACAACCATATTGATTATTACGTTTTCACCGTACCGCTACGATTAATATTCTCGTTTCTCGCGTCGCATAACCGAACTATTAATTGTGCTGTTTATTTTTATTACCCACTTGAGTTCACTCGTTTGGCTCCCGCTGATAAAGTCGTCGACCGTTTCCGCACACATGGTCCTCCGAGTTTAGCAGTCGCCGTTCCGTGGTGTTCCGGAACAACCGCCCGTTTGTATTCGGTGTCAGTAACCAGGAGATAATAATATTTTCATCATGAAGTTCATAAAATGAAAGAGACCTCAGAATGGCCGTGATCGCGAAGGATAAATCTATTATGATCTATAAACCTAATTCCGTTGGATCGAAATCTGACGGAACGTACGCAACCGAATGAATGTCTGAACCCTGAAGCAAATTATTTAACCCGTCAGTGGTCGCGATGATTTTTATAACACCGTTAGTCGCGTGTGAGCGCGACGCTCTTTATACCTGTTTTGCCAATTTTGCATACGATTTTCATTAGAATAAGTTTAAGATCTTAAATTAAAGTTTGTGTTTGTCGGTGAAACAAGAATAATGCATTAAAATATTACTTTTATTTCTTATAATGATTAAAAATAATAATATATTTAGAAACTAAAAATCAAATACATATCATCTTTTCAATACAACTTTTTATAATAACAATTTAAAATTAACTTTGTTATACCTTATACACAATTTTAAAAATAGTAATGATAAATTTAGTAAATATCGTAAGAATTATTATTAATTGTAACATTATGTATATGAAAAAAAAAATGGAAAAAATTATAAAAAAAATAAGCATTTACTTCCTAACGTTATTCACTATCAGACTCGATTTCATTATTTAAAGCAGAAATATTGATATATTCATAACATTTAATTTTTTCTATATTTGTACATATGTCGATAAGAGGTATTTATAGTTACACACGAAATACACCAGAAACAAGCGATGACCAAACTCGTTTAAATGTGAGCGTGGCGCTCACATCGCGACCACTGACGGGTTAAACAATATTATGGCTAAAGTATACTTAATTGGCCGCCCCTACTACGGTTTCAAATTTTTTAAAAAAATTAATTTTTGTATACCAAAAACTTTGGTACTTTTATCGTTTTCGAGAATGTATGTGTAAATTGGTTATAAAATTAGTTTAATTATGATTTCAGACGTACCAAAGCAATGCAATCTGGTTCTCATAATCGTTTACGTTTAGCTGCAGCTAATAAAGCTGCAAAAGTTTAACTATTTAAAGCTTTCAAAAGACAGCCTAGAAATAGTACCTTAAACAAAAGAAAGATGTTGGCCAAAAATAATGCAAGAGTGGCTCCAAATAATGTAGTTGATGCTCGTGTAAAACTTTTACAAAAGGCTTTACAAAAACCTACCGTAATAGTAGATGCAAGACAAAAACTGACAAGACAGAAAGACGCTCGCGAAAAAATCCTAGAACGTCGTTTACATTCATCGTCTTATGATGTAAGTAACTAAATTTCTTGATATTATAAAAATATTTAAATATTAAAACATGTGGTAGTATTGGTCTACCATAATTAACTATGTAATTAAGTAGGTAGTTGATATTAATTAGTTTTTCATGAATGAATTAATGCTGACTAAGCAATTAATTTTATAATCTATAAAATTCAAGTTGTCTTCATTTTTAAATTTTTTTTTTCTTTTATAGATTTTTGAGAATAGAACAATGTAGAACTGATTAATACCTTTAATGTAAAACTGATTAATAACTTTACTACCAACAGTTAAGGATATTTAGAAACTTGAGTATTTTTAAGTATTATTTTATGAATTTGAGAATGGCCAATAGTCCACATTATACTCATTAGTACTTAAGTAAATTATTAAGTAGAACAAAGTAATATGAATGGTAGATTGTACAAATTATACAATTTATTATTAGTCTATTATTCCAGTTGTACTTCATATTTTGTTTCAACTGAACATGATTTAATGTATTATTTATTTCATATCAAATCTTTAATTAAACTACTATATGTTTATTTCTCTAGCAAAAGTTCTGACTACATTTTAGGAATATTTTTGTACTTCTTTGATTTATGACCCAATCGCATACTTTTTTATATGGTTTTTTATGATGCTAATACCTGTCAGTAGTTTAATGGTACCATTCTGAGCGCACTTTATTTTAAAAGATCAGAAACACAAATTCCCTGTTATATTTCACATAGTTTTAATTCTATGGCAAATCCCTGGAGTAAATTTTGCATTTCAAACAATAATAATTAAAATACATTTTTCATTTCAAATAATAATAACTAATATATTTTTTTCATTTCAAAATTTTAAAATTTGGATTTTTGTAATTGGCTATAAAACATTCCCTCAATTGCCTCATTATTAATGTCTTTAATTTTATAAGTTACTGGAGATGTATATACATTTTCAATGATTATAAATATTTTACAAGTCTAATTAGGGTTGTATTTATTGCCGTATGTCTTTTTAAATCTAAAGATTCTTACTCTATCTCCGACTTTAAATTTTATAGAATGTTTTAATTTCCTATCTGAAAATAGTCTTTGAAAAATCACCATTTTGTTAGACTTGTTAACTTCACATGGTTTCATTCCAATAGATCGGTGAAAGTCCTTACATTTATACTCTTCCACCAACGACTGTATAACATGTATCCATTTTTTATTATCCTGTACTTCAAAACATATTCACATCTTTCCGTTAAGTGTTCTGTTAAATTGTTTGATTATTATCGCTGATTTCTCTTCATTTTAAGTGATACATTTTTATTTCATATTTTTCAAGACCTCTTTAAACAGTTAATTTTAGAAATATAAGCCTTTATCAGTATGAAGTAAATCAGGAGATTTATGTTTTTGTAATTTAGCCTTGTCTAATATTTTTTCAAAAGCAAATGACACGCATTTTTAGTTTTTCTTTTTGAGAGGTTCTACCCAAGAAAGTTTAGGACAAGTATCGATTAAATTTAACATATAATAATAATCATTGTTTTCTTTCTCATAGTTTTTCATTAAAACTAAATCAGCAGCCCACAGATCATCGATACCCTTGGTAATAATTTTTCTTTTTATTAATTTTTTCCTTACACCCTTATGAAGTTAAGTTCTTGAGCTATTGGACGCTTATCTTTTGAGTTTATTTTTTCTTTGGAATCTTTTACTTTGTCTTCAGGAGTTTTTATAAATTTACTTTTATTTGTTTTACACTTGAAACATTTTGTAGAGATTCTCCACCTTCCATTGTTAGTTTGAACTTTTTCTGTATTAATATTTTCTGTTTTTTTTTCTACATTTGAGACAATATATAGTTTCTATTAATACACCCATTTTATAATATTTTAAAAATATTTAAAAAAATTTCTTAAATATTATTTCTAACAATTTCAGTCATAGTACTGTTAACAATATTGTACAGGAATTATTTATTTAAAACTAGACAAACATAATATACAATATTCTTAGAAACATCTGTTCCAAATTCAATGTTTAAAATAATACTACTTTTACTTACTGGTATACTTACAGGCAGGCTGTCTATACATATTTATTGAGAAAATCGTTACAACATTTTTAAAATTGTTTGGATCGACATACATTGAGGCAAGGGCGTCCGCAGGGGGGGGGGGCAAGTAGGGGCATCTGCCCCCCTTGGCTTTTTCATAGGTCAATTATCATAACCATTATGTTGTATAAAATATCATAAAATAAATATTTTTTAAATTAAAAACATTTTTTGAAATGTTGAGTGCCACGGTCAATACATAGTCGACAAATGTGATGTGGATTTTTATGGGTGTATTAAGTCATCGGTTTTCGATGCACTGTTTCGACATTTATATTTGAATATTTAGTAGGATCTCGTGATTTCATTGGTATCATTGATTGTAAATACTAAAATACTACTATATATATAGTATTATAGTTATTATAGTATTTATAATCGTTAATCAATGTTGGTATATTTGGATTTTGTGTAGCTATTTTTAGTGGGTATTCATTTTTTCTGGAATGACGACGACGGCGATGTCGAACAAACAGCGGTGCTATTACCGATAATAATGTAAAATTATTTCGACAAATAATTGACCGTCGGCGTCGCGGCCTAGTTTTAGCCTGGAAACTTACTATATACAATATACCCATCATATTAACATCTACTCAGATAAAAAAACATGCATTTGTTAATTTAAAGTTGCACATTAATTAATTAAAATTAATACTGTAAGATTAAGTTCTAACGTTCTAACTATACACATAATTAATAATTTAATTTTTACGTTCCCTACTTATATGATAAAAAATAAGTCAAAAAAATTAAAATACCTTGCCTCCCCAACTTGACAAATTCCTTCGGACGCCCTTGCATTATCTCAAAAGAGATAATTTTTCATAATCGGCAAGTCTATTGTAATTAACAGTGAATTTGTTTTTATCAAAATCTATATTTAATTTCTCTTGTGGATTTCTTTGACCGTCTATTTCTAAAGAAATATCTTAAGCATTACAATGGTCAAAACACTCAAAACTACTTGTGTTACTTAATTGGTTTCCCTTTCTGTTTGAGAGCCTACAAACATAAAAAAGGTTTTCGATTATTATAGGAATTTGTCAAATCAATACTCACATTATCTCTACTAATCGGGTACTAATTACAGTTCCATGAATTCCAATTAATCCAAATAATCCATAATTATTATTATTAGATCTGTTAATTCCTTGAATAGTGGTACTGTATCTAGTCCATAATCCATTGCAGGTATAATTATTTTAAACTTGTCAAGCAAATCTTTTCCTGCTTGTGGAGTTGTTTTTTTTAAACAAAGCATCATCAGAATTTCTGGTATAGCTTATTTCATACTCACCATGATAAGTTGGACATTTAATATATTTAAAGAATCCTAAACCATAACTAGATAGCTTAACTTGAAATGATCCACCTCTTTTATATTTTGATTGAAACCCTGCATTTATCATTGGGCCGTTATTATTTAAAGAATAACTTACTAGTACCTTAATAAGACACAATCTACCAACTATTAATTCTTTCAGTAACTGTGCTGTCTTTTGACACGTCAATATTACTAAATAAAAACCCAAGAAAACCATCACATAATGCTACTGTACTCCCTCTGAATATTGTGTTCCATCTGCTTGAACATAGGTTCCTCCGATATTACATTTTGCTTCTTTAATATTTAAAAAAGAATCATTGCCAGCAATCCTAAAAGTTGTTGTGTTATTAACACTGTTAAGATTAAGGGTCGATGTAGGTAAATATGTTTTATATTGTGATCTTACAATCTCATCATCAAATTTTTTAAAAATTGTTTCCATTTATTATACTATACATATATATATATATATATTTTTTTTTTTTATAAATATTTTAAAGAATAAAATTTAAATAAGTTATTTAATTCATCAGAAACTGATATTATTTACCAACTTTTAATAGTATTTAGAATTTATTAACAAATAGTTCAATTGAAATGTTAAAATAAACTTGTTTCGTTATGAATTTTAAAAAAATCATAAACTGAATTTTAACTTAAAAGATTGCTGTAGAATTATTTATCTCTTTATAGTTAAAATGATCTAGTATTTATTTTATATAGCTTACTAAATTAAATATAATATTTCAATATATAATACTTTTCCTATGTTCTTGAAATGTTGAAGTATATATTAATAAATATTTACCTTATCAAAATTAATTATTCTCTACCTAATTCTTTTCTGCTCTTCATTAAAACTTTTTTATTCCTCTTATCATTATATATTATTTCTATTCTATATTTTCATCGTGTACCTAAGCAATAACTATCATATTTTTGTATAATTTTGATAGTTAATTAATATTTTTAGTTATATTATAAATATAAGAACTTGATATTGATATTATAATAATATTAGTGTAAAATTATTTAATTTAGTCTTGAGTCACTTTTTATTAGATAATAATGCATAGCGTTTCTTAATTTTGTTTTATTAGAATTCTTATAGTATGGGAACTTCAAGAGGACTTTCCAATAATTTAGGTCGTGTAAAAATTGACCATCGTGGCATTCTTACCGTAAAGTCTATCTTAGATGAAAGAGCCTCTTCACATCATATAAGTGTTCGTGACCAACGTCCTTCTGCAAATCAAGGGCGTTTTGATGGTGTAGAGAGACGACGTAGCAGTAATACATTTAATTCTGAGTTGAACACATTTAGAAGTAAAATTTAAAAATTGTATTTTTGCTTGCTTTATTGACTGTATTTTTTTAACTCTAGGCGACAGACCTATTGAGGAAATAAGACCAATGAGACTTGATAATATGAGAATTTCAAGACGTCAAATATCAAATGTACAGTCTATGAGACAACCTTCAGAGCGTTCTACAAGATCTACAAGGGTAAATGAAAAACCATATAGTAGGCCCATGGCAATGGATTATGAAGATTCAATGGATTGGGAAGAAAATAACAGATGTTCTCCAGTAAATGAGGTTATGAGGCGGAATATCGGAGGACATAAAATGTTTAATCATGATGGATATGAAGATGATTTATCAGAAAGAGATTCAAGGTAAAATATAATTTTATTTAACTTTTCATTAATTCAATTATTTTTGGAAATGTATACTAGTGTTGTTGGGTTATTAACTGCCATAATTAATAATTGGGATTTAGTAGTTAAAAAATTCAATGTATAAAAACATTACTTGGTGAATGATAAAATTATAATCTAATAGTTGTAATTAGTGTTACTTTATCATTATAATATTATAATATAATTAATACTAATTTATATATTTACAAATTATTTTAGGAAACGCAGAGGATTAAGTGAAAAATTACGTTCAAGATTAGATTCTCATCAAACAGCTGTAGTTAAGCGTTCACGCCCCACTGGCCATAAAATTGTTATTTCTAATTTAGAACCATTTGTGACATCTGAAGATATAACAGTATGTGTTTTGTGTTATTATAACTGCATTGTATTCATTATTCAACAGCTTTATATTGCTTATTCCTTAAATTGATTGTTAAATTTTTTATTTTTTTATTTAGGAACTTTTTGCTGATATTGGTAATTTATTTGTGTCCAGAGTGGTTCGACCCAGTGTTGCAGAAGTGATATATGAACACCGTGCAGACGCTATTCAAGCAATTGATATTTATCACAACAGGCAGCTTGATGGCAGGCCTATGAAGTGTGAAATGGTAAGAAATGCTGGTTCTGATCCTGCTGGACCAATATCTCTCCCTGGGTTAATAATCTGAGTTTAAAATTAATAAACAAATTACTGTACTCTGTAACTTTTTATAATAAGTTTTGTTATTCTTTGTTATTATTATTATATTATATAATGTATTATATTTTGTTCTAGATCAAGTCAAAGAATGCCTTCACGTGCAACTGATATGTTTAAACCTTCAGGCATACGTCACTTACGATATTGATGCTGTACATACTGCATTATTTAATAAGTAGTCTTATATCGTAATACAACTGTATAACATTTTTCTAGATTTCACCTATGTTACATGTCTGCCCAATTTGTAGCAAGTCTTGTCTTTCAATTAATTTTTCACTGTTCTTCTAACTTATGTGCGTTATTTTTTCCACATAAAACGAATATTGTAATTTTGAATTTACTGATGGAAAAAATTAAATGATGTATAGTAAATAAAGTTTTGGATTAGCAAATACTTTATTTTATTTCAGTCATATTAGTGCATTGAACTTGAACTATTATTTATTTTTACAATTAACAGTAAACTTACAACTTTACTAAAATAAGTAATTGTATATTAATATTTTTTGTTGATAATAATAATGCCATTTATGCCGAAATTTAGCGTCAAATATGTTTATATGACTGCTCGGTTTTTCTTAAATGTTGGCTCACATAATTTGTATGTGCAATTATGAAGTACCCAACATATTTGCATAGAATTTATTCTGCAAGATAAAACATGTATAATTATTTTTTATGTAGTAACTTTTGAATAAAATTTTACAATGGTAAAAAATAAAAATTTATGTGAAATTTTATAATTTATTATTGATATATTAATCCACTATGTTGTTTGTTTTTACATGCTTGTACATTTTAACATAACGTAACCTATTTTAATGTAGTTAATAATATTTTTTATGAAACAATATTTATTTACTATGAAATTATAAGTGTAGAAATTATTTCCCTTGTCACGTAAGGATTTTATATTAACACTACTCATCAAAAATGAAATTGGGCAGATTAATATTTTTGTTTATATAATTGTTTTGATTTTACTCTTGATGTGCTCATAGACTAATTTGTAAATTATTAATACTTTCAAAAAATTTAGCCATGTACTGTTTAAAATTTGAAGACTTAGTGTTATAAAGAATAAATTTATTTGATATCATAGTTTGAATAAAATATTAGATTTATTAAGCCTTTTTAACAATTTAGAAGACTCATTTTTTTTGCAAAAGAAAATTATTGAATATCAAATTTTTATTCAATATATTTATAGGTTTGTATTTTTCAAGTAAAATTTTAAATGTTTTACCTACTTTGATCTTAATATAATTTTATTATACATACTACTTTTACATAAATTATACAGTTCCGTGAACTAAATGAACAAAATAAATAATTTGTCTACGAGTATTATATAGTAACTTATAAGTAGGTACCAGAATTTTATGCACTAAAAAGGTGCTAAATATGATGCAGTTATACTGCTTATATTATTTTAAACAAGGACAATTCGATGGTGTCAGAATGATCTCGGGAAGTCATGTTGTACAACATATTTCATAAACCTCTTTGACTAACAGATTGCAGTATAATATTTTTATACTGCGACACTTATTCTATCACAAACTGACAAACTATGACACTATATTCACCTAGTGATGTTAAAAATCATTTTTTCGTGTCTTATTTTATCGTAATATAGTATCATATCATTATTCTTTTTAAGTGACAGTGTATAGATGGTAGAAAAAAATAAAGCTTCGAAGTATGATTACTGCATATAAACAATAGCAAAAAAAATAGATGAAAAAAAATAAAAATAAATAGATGGTAGAAAAAAATAAAGCTTCAAAGTATGGTTACTGCATATAAACAATAGCAAAAAAAAATAGTTTGTTTTCTAACTTTTTCCTTACACCGCTTTACACTTCACAGTGTTGATGTAAAATCATGCACAAAATGTACTTCAATTAAGGCTGAAAAATTAGTGATTTCATAAAAATTTGTTACATTAATAGGTATTTTTTTCAAATGACAATAGTTTATTGAGATTGAGATTCATAACCGAAACTGTATATTTCTATGATTGTATTACTAATTTTTTATTCCCTTAAAACTTGTGCGTTCACATACACACTACCACTACTGATCACTCTACTGTACTATAGTGTATCTTTTTACCTTATTTTTTCTTTGAAGCATACTCCTACTTTGCAACAATAATTATGTAAGGTCTTACGTTAGGCTTGTACATATTGATTTATTAATTTTTTTTGCAGAAATCCACACAATATGTGTGATTGCGTTGGGTACATGATACACCCATTTCTTCGCCCCATGGTGTAAGTTAATAATAAATATTGTGTAGTAAATTAAAGATGGTATTGAAACTTAAAACTTAAAACTTGACTAAGAGAAATGTTTATGCACCATTCTACTTAAATACTTAGTGTTATTGGTTAAAATTGCAGTAACCTTTAATAATATCATATTTTTTGTAAATTATTTGATTTAGACAAGTACAACATTTATAATATAAAATATTTTTAGCTTTATTATTTTTCATCAGCTAATGACTGTATCATCTTAACTTTCATCTTAACTTAAATTTAAAATTTCACACTAAGAAAACACTTATCATGCTGATGTCATACTCGATTAATATTGTCTTACTAGTTACTGTTTCATCTAGAACTCAGAAAAAAATATGCTTATCACCATTTTAAATTATCCATAGGTAGGTATTGACATATTATAGAAATTAATTTGGACCCTTTCTATATTACAATTTGTACAGTTAAATTAGATCTATCAGACTAAAAGATTTTAAGATTTGCCCCAGTTACAATTTACTAATTAGACAATAGAAAAAAATGTACTAGCATCATAGAGTTTAATTCGTCTCCAGTATTTTGAAACTATAAGTCTTTAAAAAAAATCAAGTTAAAAGACATAATTTCTAATTTTCCATGTAAAATTATATTCGAAGTAAACTATTGAATTGGCGTTTTAAAATTATTTATACAAGAATTTTGATGCTATAACTCCATTACTTATTCATCAGATATGCAAATAAAATGGTAGTTACTCTTATGTAATTGGCATATTATGAATTAATAAGCAAATTAATAAAAAAAAATGGCCAACAATAAGACTGTATTTACACATTATAAAAAAATAATATAAGACTTTAAAATATCAATCACTGTTCTATAGCTTTGAAACCGAATAATTTGATTGTAGATAATATATAAATTTAATGCTACCATAAAATGTATAATACTGATTGGCCTTGTCAATCTTACTCTCAGATGAATTATTAAAAAGGAGACAGGTTTAGTTGTACTACTAACACTCAAAATATACTCAATGCACCATTAAGTCACCATCAGCATTCAACAGTCTTTAGTCCAGTGGCGTATCCAGGGGGGGGTTATAACCCCCCCCCCCCCGAAAATTGTGAAGTTTAAAAAAAATTGCTTAATATTCAAATACTATAATAATATAATATCATATACCATGTAAAAATAAAACACAATAATTAAAAAAATTGTAATTAATAACAAGTGTTTATAGCTGAATATTATATTATAGTTATCTATATATATATGAACAAAAATGGTATTAAAGTATACTTCGAAACAAGCCCAGACGTTTATCCAATAATATCCACACTTCTTAAAATTTTCATAACACTTCTAGTGTCTACTGCCACCGGAGAACGAACATTTTCGACACTCCGTCGTTTGAAAACATACTTAAGAAATTCTTTTTCATAACCCCCCCCCCACGAAAAAAATTTCTGGATACGACACTGCTTTAGTCAACCAGATCGAATAAAGATCTTATATAAGTTATTCACATCCTTATCATATAATTGTTGTGCAATCAGAACCAAGCTAATTACTTAACTATTTTAAGTAAATTGTGTTTAAAATAAATAATAATACGTTTAAAATATGAATTATTACTCATATTTTACTCTAGAACATTTAATTACATTTTGTATTTTTAAGTAGTAAAACCATTAAATGAGACGATAATTTTTTTTTTAACTTGTAGTATTAAATAATTATTTGTAAAAAAAAAAAAAATGATCATGATAGAGTAAAATATATAAGACCTTTAATTATATTCAATTTATGATTTTTAAACATTAAGCAAAGCCGAATCATTGATATTGAATTTATTAATAATATTTAAATATGTATAGTTTTGTGTTTTGAAAATAAAACCATTACCATTTAACGCAGTAATTATTGTGCATGAAAATGAATTTAAACGCAAAAAATACCTTCAAGATCTGGAACGAGCACGTTAAGAGATTCATCAATAGACATCATTGCTCCAGCATTATCGAACTCCTCGCAGTAATTTGGAGCTGAAAATATTGTGACCAACTGTCGCTCAGCAAAGAATTCGTAACCATCCTCGACAACCTGAAAACAAAAGTATAAATTAGTAAACATAAGTATGCATATGCTACACAAGTGTTAGTAAATTATTAGTAAATAGTATTAGGTACCATGTTAGTACCAATGTGTGCTTACCTGGTGAGCTCTGCATATAAGTTCAAATTCATGTTTAAGTAAGAATTTAGTCACAATCTCGGCACCGAATGTAAATTATATACCTCCGTCATTTTCGTCCCGGCCTATTGTTGTATCCTAATAAAATACTACGGTAAAAGTCGTAATTATTATTAATAAATACATAGTAAATAAAAATAAGATAAATTACTTTATCGCGATCCGACCAGAGTGAATCACATAATATACCATGGCCAGGTATATCTGTGGGCTGTATAATCCGTTTAATTTGTTCCATTGATTGTAAATCGGCACTTAGACCACCATGGCAACAGAAAATCTTCTCGTCCACTATTGCTGCCACATATACGTACAGTTGAAACAATCCGTAAATATTTTTCAAAGCTTAACATTTTACCGTCGTTTGCCTACAAGTGAACAGAAAACGATTAATTGATGTGAGTATATGTTAAAATAAAAAAAGAAAAAAGAAATAAACGCTTACATAAAACACTATAACACCCATATATCCTGTATAAACTTGTGCATTCATGACTAACACGCAGAAGGAATCAATGTTCAGGATATCTTATTTTATACGCCAACAACAAACATATCGTCTCCAGACCCTGTTTGCCACGATCGACACAATCACCCAAAAATAAGTAGGTAATTCGACTGTAGCGGAAAACCTCCATACTCTATACTTTCATAAGAAAATTATTTCTTATTAATAATTGTATACCAGTATTAATAAAATAAAATATTTGTATTTTCTTTGAAGGCAAGTTCTATAAAGTAGAATATGAGGATTAAGTTCAGTCATAATATTTCATATTATCTAAGCCAACAGCCGTTATACTTAACGTGACCATACGTCCCGCTTTGGGCGGGACAGTCCCGCTTTCGAGCTAAGTGTCCCGCTGTCCCCAAAGAACCTAAAAATGTCCCGCTTTAAGAAAAGTCGACTTGTGGTAAGTATTTATTGATCACAAATCACAATCATACATTATTTATACATTTATACTGTATAGACGTATAGTATAACTACGTAATATATATAAATATATATAATATATATATATACGTAAAACACTTTTTTATACAAATAGTTTATGTTTTTTTTCCAATTAAAAAATTGTTATTTTTCGAAAAAATATGTGGTTTCCTTATTAAAATGTACAGGTGTCCCGCTTTGAAGAAAAAAAAATATGGTCACGTTAGTTATACTTGATCAGTGGCGGCTCGTGGATTTTTAATGAAGTAATGTACATCAAAAAACCATATAACCATATAATAGATTGTATTAAATAATTGTTTATTAATTTTAGTTATTTGTCTATTTTTTTTGATTAATAATTTGTTTTTTATAATTTCTTATTTTTGTAGTAATTAGCCCCCTCTCCCACATACAAAATTCCTAGCTACGCCACTGTATGATAACCAGTTAAAGTATTAAATTTCATGACATTTTTCATAGGTATTAGATATTCGGATCGGATGACAATCGGCAAAATAACTAGTTAGCTTAACAAAATGTATGTACTTTATTAAACTAACTAGAGATGTTTGGTTATTGCATAAAATAACTGGTTACTATACATACTATAACCGATTAATCATATTAACAGTAAAATATATTTTACATTATAATTGTAATATTTGTATTATGTGTATAATTATGGCTCTTTATTTACAACTAATTTTTACTAGTAGATCATTCATAATAATTCTGTCTTAAAAGCTCATGACCGAATTATTTAAGCAAATTATTATTATAATAGATTCATTATATTTCATATTTATTTGGTTTTTATATGACTGCAAAAGTGCAAACTAATAATATGGATAAGAATGTAAATGTATGTATGGACTGGTATGGTACTACAAAATAAATTTATGTAAATACATTATTAAAAAAAGGATTGATAACAATTGATAAATTACATAATACAAAAAATTATGTTTTCATTGATTTATTTTAAAAGAAAAAAAAATGAAATATTTTATTGATTTTAAAACAAAACGTTGGTATTAATATTTTCATTCAATTTTCAAACAATGATTATAATGTAAATATTTACACAAAATTCCCGTAGTATGACAAAAATGGCTATTAATGCGTGTCGATATGCGATTAAAATCTGAATTTTTTTGAAAGAAAGTGTGTAATTTTGACTAAAAAAGAATATATATTGCAATCTAAATTAAAAATATACAAATAAATTTTATGAAAAACATAATACCTTAGATACAATTAAAAATGATTCAATAAGTACATTATTTTTTTCTTTTGGTTGTATCAGAAAACAGATACTTATCGAAAAGATACTAACTTGAATGTGTAAAATATTATATTAAATTTAAAAACAACAAAATATGACTTTATAATCTGAAAATATATTCTTATTACAGTACAATTTAGGAATATGTTAAAATAAACTCTAAACATATTTTTCATTATACGTACCTACCAATATGGCAATATACATACATTTTGTGTTACAAAAAATCAACCAAAAAAATATGCAAAAGCTTACAAACCCAAGCCTTAAAAATATAGGTATACTAAATACTTTTAATTTTTTAATTGGGTATTAAATATTTAATACTAATCAGTGATTTGATGTATCTTAAACCGTTTTTTAAACTGACAAGCAACACAGCTCTTAAATGAAAACATGTTAAAAAAATGTATAATTAATGCATAATTTTGATTAATAGAAATATTTTACTTTGATAAATAATTTTTAAAACTCACATAAATATTATTTTAAGTAAATTCCAATGTAAAATGCAATGTATTGTACCTAATGTTGACAACATTACAAGTGAATATGTGATTATAATAATGTTAACACCAGTCTTGTAAAGCACTTGAGTGAAAGTATTTAAATAAAAGTATTCAAATACTTTTTAAGTACCTACTCAAGTACGTATTTTATATACTTTTGGAAAAAATACTTGGACTTAATATTTTAAATACTTTACTAGAGTATCTGTATTTGAAATCAAATACTATTTTCAAATACCTTTTTTAATCCTAACACATTAAAAAAATAAATAAATTGGTAAATTTATATTAATAGAATTCATCAACCATTTTCAGGATGTGTAATATTAGTTTAAAGTGTTAATAGTGTTACCTATGATCATCAAGATAAATGAACTATACATAGTATACAACTATACCGTATATTGTTATAGATCTCGATTGTTCTCGGTCACCTCCTCGTCATAATATGTAATATATGAATATATTTTTAAAATGCGTTTAAATTTTTTTATGATTTTAAGGTTAACAAAACAATGAAATTTTTTTAAGTATTTGAAAATATCTATGAATCCTTTTTTATCAAGTATTCAAAAACATATTTTAAATAATTTTGAAATCAAGTATCTGTATCTGTATTTAAATACTTCTAAAAAGTATCTTTTACAAGACCGGTTAACACTTTATGTTAGACACCAGTTCATATGCTATCCATGACTACATTTTTAATTCATACTAGTATTTTTTACATTGTAATTATAACGAAAGTCGACATTGCACAGTTTTCCCGTGCCCAATCCGTCCATTATCTTAACAGCCTCTTATCGGTGATATTATCGGTGACGATTTAGCGATCAGAAACATTTTCTAAATATATATATAGTATATATATATCTAGTAAATTATAAAAAATAATTTCATATAAATATTATGAAATAATCGTTTACTCAATTTTATTTCATATTTTATCGACGTTGTTTATGTGATAAGTGAAAATGTGATTTTACAAACATTTTCTTCAGGATCGTCGCAATCGACGGTGTCTCTGTGCTAAGGTTAATGCCTGATTTCCTCCTCGAGATGAATGACGATTGCGTAGTAAGCTGTCGTTCATCTGACGACACCTCTCGACGGTGTGGCATAATGTCGCCCTGCTCAAGTAGTGGTTGCGATGTTGCGTAAATTTATCAATCATCATATGCGGGAATACGAATTCGGTCCATGGAACTTGACACAGGAATCGGTGGAGCACTTGTATCGCGTTCTCGTCGTCGCCGTAAGTACCTGCCAACTTAGCCGTTATACTCGATAGAAGAAAAGGTTATGCGGCAAACTCTCTGTTCGTCAATGGGTACGTTTAATAGTAAGTAGTGAATAAAAATTGGACTCATGAATAAATTACGTAACTTTTTTGTCATTTTAATCATAATTATAATTATAAATGCGTGAGATATGGAATCATTAATAATTGTAAACATCAACAATTAAGTTAAATAGTATATTAGATTTTCATTCAAAACCACGCACGGGTCTAGCAGAGTAATTCAGCTAGGCGTAGTTACATTTATATGCATACAATGTACACCATACATAATACTGTATTCCACAACGCGCATTCAAATGAATTCGGCAAAAATATTATGCAAATAACAACCGCGAAAAAACGAGTCCAGTACTGTTTTTAGCTCCGCTCTGTTCCTAAGCATGGAGCTTCCATGTAGATAATATATAATTATAATATACAGCGGAGAACGAGAGGCGCGGCGGCGGTGGGCGAGAGGAGCTTTTCGAGAGACCGCGCCTGCAGGATCGACGTATAAATCATTCCCCCGGGGGCAAAGTGGCGAACTACCGGGTTACAAAAAAAAAGATGAATAATTACAAAAAAAAATAAAAAAATGAATAGTTATAATAATAATAATAATAATAATAATAATAATAATCAAAGGCGGATACAGAGGTCCTGAACGGAGGGGGGTGGCAACATTTATAAATTAATACAATTTATTAGTAGGAATAGGCACAGGAATTGTCTTATTAATTATCGACATAAAAATTAGTTGTGTACAAAAATTTGTCATTCTGTCAACAGAAATACTGGTAATGTGTCATTGTGACCAACTTTTAATTTTGTATGTAAAACTTAATTTAAATTGAAATCAATACCTACTAAATCATACTAAAAAAAGCACTTTGATCAACTTTTAAATCACATTTTTTGTAAACGAGTGGTGGGGGCATTGCCCTATGGCCCTCTTCTTGTATCCACCCTTGATATTAATGCACCACCAATGTTTAGAAAAACAAAAATGGAAAGTAATTTGACTTCTATAGTTTTAAAAATATTAACAAATATTGGGAAAACTGAAAATATTTCACCCAAAAATTTAAACAAACAAATTAAAATTTTCATTAATATGGGTTTTAGAATATAGGAATTCTTTATAAACTATATTGATTGTATCATTTTGTTATTTGGTAGTATTTGTATTTTTAATTTTTCAAAAAATCTAACTCAGCACATGACAACCTAGAGTTTACCACGACTTAAATACTATAATTAGGTTAAATACAACCAAACTTTATCTGATGTTCGGCCCTGAGCTTTGTTTATTGTCATAACCATAACAAATCCTATTCTTATCGGGTATTGACGTCTTGTAAATTAAAAAGGGAAATGTAGAATCCGATGGGGTCAAGCCAATTCCAGGCAATCTCGTAATCATTAAAATTATGAATTTATATGTAATTAATAATAAAGATCAAGAAAACATCAATTAAATTAAAATATTTAAATAAAAATTAAACTGACTGTTTTTAATAGTACTCGTATATTCATGATTTCGTTATCAGTTAACAGTCCACTGATTTCAACATTATCATCGATTGTAGCATACGAGTTAAATGTAGTCTACAAAAATACCCAGGTATAACATATATAATACTTCGCTAAGCTATTTATCTCAGTTTTATATTCGAGTTATCGAGATTTATAATACATTGAGTGTTATCAGAATTTCTAGGGAATAAAAAAAAATTCGGGTAGTCAAGTTTTTTGAGTTATCGAGGTTCGCGACTCGACTGTATAAATATTCCATTTATTATTATTTGCTTTGTTCGTAATAGGCATATGCATATTAAGAGGATGTCAGCGCACCCGTAATTCGGCCGCAAAAATCATTCTGCGGGAACCAAGTTAACTCAAACAGATTTTATGTTAGAAGTACCAAAATTGTACAACATATTAAGTAGAACATTATCTGTGTCGTAGCGTTTCAATTTTTTTGATACTCAAAATACGATTAGATTTATTAGTTTATTAGTACTTGGCTTTTTTTGAATTTTTGATTTGCTTATAAAAAAATATTGAATTACGCTAAAAACAAAATAAGAACGCTATTGCACAGATAAAGTTCTCCTTTAAGCTCTATAAAATTTTTGTAACTTTATTATGAATACTGTCTTCATATAGTGGGTTCGCGCAAAACAGTTTTCATTATATTGAAAAATGGAAAAACAATTATTTTCTAGTAGAACTGCCGCTGTGCATGGCGTGCGGCGCGGAATGTAACTACTATCGTCAATTCCCCACTCCGTACGACCGTATCTATCATTAATGCGTGTACATGGTGCATTGAGTAATTGTAACTAGATCATATTTATAGCCGGCTTATCGCTTTTATTATTACGTATTTACGTACGACAACGACTGTCGACCCGCGACCGCGACGTTGTTATACGTTTATTGGGATTACTAAAATAGAATTTGTTTGGGCCGAGTGTGCAAAATATTATTGCACTATTCTCGGGCACCGACTAACGGGTTCCACCGACCTACCAATTTTGTTTTATTGTGTTGTGTAGTGTTGTATAGCTCAACTAGACAATTCATAATTTTTCATAATTATTGTTGTTTATAAATTTATAATTTATCCTTGCGAATAATGTCACCAAAAAAGGTACGAGCACTTTCAGCTAGACGAGCTCGATCAGGAGCGAAGTCTAAGTCAAAGCGAATGAAGGAAGTCAAAAAAGGGATTAGTATAAATCGTCCTAACAATCCCCTAAATACTCGGTAAGAAATTCTAAATATCAGCTATAATAATGATTTATGCATTTTTTGAATATAAAACATCAAATTAATAATATAAGGTAAGTAAGCACACTAATTTTCACACTATTTTTAAATGATTATTTGGATAAGTACTTATAAGTACGCAAGTACACAATATAATATTACATTTATATGGTACACATATTTTTACGAGATATCCTTTTTTCATATTATGGTTGGTTGAGGTACCATGATAAATAGGTCTAACATACTAGCAATTTTTTGTAAAATTATTTAACCTATCTTAAACCCTAAAATTAGTCAAGTAGCAAGTACTTACTAATTTTAATAAATAATTATAATCTTTTGTAGTGAAAATACTGATACTTCTATTACGACAGAAAATGTATTGAATGAACAGCAAATACCAAATGAAATACTTGATATAACACCTCCAACTGCATTTTCTACTCCAAAAATTGTAAAATCACCAGAGTATAAAAATGATTTTATTAATTTCACTTGTAGTGAAGTAAATGAAGTAGAAGCTTTTAATCTTCAAACAGTTCAAACTAGTTATAACGACGAACATACTAAAATGTAAGTAATAACGAATAAACAGGGTTCCAGAATTAATGCGACTAAAAGTTGAATTTACCTGAATAGGTACCATACAATTTAAATCCTTTTATAATTATTGTAAGCCAGACTTATGCAAAATCTAGTATTACATATTTATACAAAATTTTTTATAAAATTTAAGTACAAAATAATTTGCAAATATTCATTTTAAAAGTACAAATTTTTTTACAAGCGTATAAAGTAAAAATTTTTAAAGTAGGTACCATGTCAAAATCGCGTAAGTTTACAAGTTATTTAGTATAGTTAAAATTCATAAAAAATTTTATATTTATATAATCTAAGATTTGAAAATTAAATTCAAGGTTTAGGTACTTACAATAATTATCATAACATTTTAGATTCTGAGCGGAGCGATGAATGTATTGATTTTACAATAGTGTGTATTTTTTATTTACTTTTTATTTTGTGTGTTTGTCATTACGTTTTGGAGCAGTAAAAGTGCTCCGATTTTCTCGACAAGCAACTTTTCTGATAGAAAAGTGAATCTTGTTAGTACTTTGGGGGGGGGGGGGTCAAAAGTAAAAAAATGTCAATACTTTTTAAACACAGCGGGAAAAACCAACAAAAAATCAATGAAAAACTTGAAATTTTTACGCAACGCACTTTTTTGGAAAAATCGATTTTTCTTTTTGGTGTTACACTAAAAATAATAACAGTAGATACATGCAATTTTCAATAAATATTTATATTTGTAATTTCAACACAAATTTTCAAAATATTTTACCTTTTTTTGAGCTATTATAAGCATAATAAATTTTCGGGTTTTTTTTCATTTTTTTTTTTTTGCTAACTTGATAAAAATTTGTTCGTTCAGTCAAAAAACTTAAAAATTTTAAACAAGATTCTTTATAACTTAGTAAAAGTAAAAAAAAATGTTGAGCGTAATTATTTGATTGTTTTTTATTAGCGTCTAAAGTTAGAAATTTGAAAAATTACGTAAAAATCACGAAATATCGCAGTTTTTTTTTAGAAATTCATAAAAAATTTGTTTAGAAACTAAGATTTTAAAATTTGACAAGAGATTCTCCATAAGTTTTTCTACCTTTCTAAAGAAAAAAAAACTTACCGGAAAGTCAAACTTAAGTTTTATGAGCGTTTGAAATTAGACATTGGATGTTCCCCCGTTATTTCCGGGCATGAATTTCTTAATTTAATGTAATTCAAAAAGAAATTATCGCAGACATTTGAAAATTTCATCAATTGTTTAAATTATTATTTTCTATAAAACAAAACAATTTAAAAAAAATTTGTCAAGTTATGGGCTAAATTCATCGAAATCTCGAATGTTTGCAAATTGATTTTTAGTTATAAATTTATAAAATATCGTAGACCGACAAACCGTCTCCGCTCAGAATCGTTTTTCGTATACAATGTCTAAGTGGATGGTTAAATTGCATACAAATGAAATACTTTGACTATTTTTTTTTTAGTAATTTACTAAAATGCCTGATTTCGACTATATGGCTACGACAGTACATTTTACATAAAGCTACGTGTTCAAATAGTCGTGGCGTGGGAGAGGTACCGGGTGTGCGAATATGTAACTATTTCTCAATTTTCCGATTTATTATTGTGACGCAATATAAGCGGTTATAGTCACAAATATATAACATGTTAGCATTAGCGACTTGTATTTGTGTTTACACACTTAGTGTTGAGTTAATATGTAATTGTTCTGGAGACAACACACAAAATACAATATTTATACTGTACATTATTGATGGTTCATAAAGTTTTATTAACATACATCGAAAAAATCGATGTTATGCGATATGCGTAAACACGATTTGCTAAAAAAACTTCGTACCCGCTATGTTATTTTGAAACATTGTAAAGTGATTCCAATAATAGTGGTTACGGTCGATTTTTTTTTTTCTCAAGTATTGCTTCGGAAAGTTCGTCAACGTTATATGAAAGATTTCGATGTACACACAATTATAATAATGTGACCGGCGAAGGAGGTCGGTGAATGGTGACATTTGCCTTTGTATACATATGTATTTTAGTCGGAAAGTTTGCGCACTCCTAGGGGTATTTATACTGTACAGGGCACGCGCGTGCGTATCTGGGCTGACGAACATCTGTGTGTGCGCGCCTCGAACGGGGTGGTGAGATAAAAGGGGTGAGGAGAGTCGACCATCACGAGGACAAGGGGGTAGCAAGGCTTAACGCGATCGGATGTAGCGTACCGTGTAATTGGATCCGTTTCGGTGCGACGACGACTGCGACGACGACGACGACTAGCAGCTACGCATACAGCTACTATATATATATATATATATTATATACTACGAAACGGTATGTATAGCTCTTTCGCGTCTCTTCAACACTACTATCTCTCGGTCGGCCGGGGGTTGATTTGTAGCGCAGTATTGTGACATTTAAATTAAACTGTGAGAAAAAAAAAACCTCGCCGCCGAAGGGGCCACGCGAACGGCTTTTATTTTTCGCCATACGCATTCGGGACTGCATATCGCCCGAATCCTTCCCTCCCACCGACCCTTCCGACGTCGCGCCGGATTCGTTATACTCCGCTGCTGCTACGGCGTGCACGCGCGCACGATTTAATGTTTTTCCGCCGAGATTTGTCAGCCGACGCGCGCACGTACATTGTCGCCGCCGGCGTCACAGATAATTTGGCTAATAAACGTTTAGAACGGGTCTCTCCAACGGTTTCTACCCGTCATCCGGCGGGTGCCGAGTACACGCGAAATGCCGCGGCCGGATCGGCCCGACGAATCTCTCGCGTTTTATTTCTCTCGTTTCTCTTCTTTTTTTTTTTTTTTTAATTTTTTTCCAGCAGGACGGCTCCAAACTTAATTAACTGTTCCTTTTCCGCTCGACGGGGTCCGCCAAACAACCCTGTTGTTTATCGCGTCACACTGCGTTCACTACTACTAATCACTATTTTAATATATTACGACTCAGTGGCGGACTGGCCCGGGACGCCAAAGTGCGATCGCACCCCGGGACACGGCCAAAAAGTATCAAAACAAAAAAATTTTGGAATTACAAAATATTGTTACGTCCATAAAATTCGTGACGATGTGTGATCGCCTCCTGCCGTATACTGTAGCGTAACGTTATCTTATTTAAACACATATGAAATGAAAGAAAAGTTACATGAGTAACCTAATTTCATCTGGAAATGATCGAACGCAGATACAGATTAAGGGTCGATTGTTGTACTTCATAATGTACCTATTTTATACAGTTCCTCATTTCCTTTTGAACTTTTGTACTGTCAATCGCTAATTTAGGTGAGTGCACATTACATGTTTCTTCGGGAATCGGCAACCGTCGACCGTCGTCCAAATGACTTGAAAATAATATTGCTATAAAAATAACTAATTATATATTTTACATACAATAATTACGTTGAAAACGAAATGATCTACACAAACTAATTGTGAAAGAGGTTTTTCTAGACTTAAGATTATACTAACAAGACTTCGTTCAAGTATGCAACAAGATATTTTGTTAAACTCTCAACTTCTTCTTAACTTTTAAAATGATTACTTACCGGACACAGAAAACATTATAGATGCGATTGCTGAAAATTCTTCTACTTTTGCAAAATTATTAATATTCAAATAGTGTTCTATTATTTACTAATATTTTGGGTATAACAAATGACCTACTCGTTTTGTTTAAAGTAAAAATGTTGTATTTATTGAAGTTCTATCTTCATCTATTGTTATATTTAGGGCTAAAGGACTTATAGGAGTTTGCATATTTTTCAATAATCATTCTAATCACGTGATATAAAAATGTGTTTCATTGAATAATAAAAAATCATTTTTATTTTGTATATTTTGTATATTCAGCTGTTTCTCCTCTATAAGAACATATTTTGTTATATTTCTATTTTAAGAGCATATTTTATTAAAATTAAAACAATACTCGGCAGGAAATAATAATTTATACATACGTACTATACAACATTTAATATGAATTTTGTAGAAATTGGAAACAATAGATAAAAATAAACATAAATTATAATCTATACCGTGTGTGTACTTTGTTCTCCCAATTATTTGTGTGTTGTTAGTGTGTGTCGGTCCATAAGGAATACGCCAAAACCGTATGTCGATCGTTCATGTTTAACGTACAAAAATTTATTGGCGAACAATCGCCGGTCATTTACGTTTGAAAATATAAGACTAATATTAGTGACGCAGTGCAATTTATTTGGGTAAGATTTAAAAAATTATTAAATCATTAAAACAATATACATTTATAATTGAAATTTTTGTTTTTTTTCTGTTTAAAGGCAAGCATAAAGAAGAAATGAAAATATCAGTGTACCTTTATAAATTTGTAATTTCTTTGCGTTTTTTACGAAAAATAAAAACATTTTTAGAGCATATTTAAGAGCATATTTTAGCATTTTTTCATATTTTAATAGCATACAGTCGACTCTCGATAATTCAAACCTTCGATAATTCGAAACCTTCGGTAGTTCGAAGTAAATACTAGGTTCCTTGAAAATCACGCGTTAATTCGAACAAAAACAATGCATTTAAGTACACTTGGTAATTCGAAATTAAATTTTGGGAAAACTGGCCACTAACACTTGACAATTTGAAGTATCATTCGTTCAATGCTCGGAAATTCGAAGTACATATACTCGTATTCACCAATTGTATTTTATCTGTATTCTTATAATCTTTTTATTAATAATTTACTATACAATCGCGTAGAAATTTAGATTATTACTGTCGATAACTATAGAATATTATTATATACTTTAAATTATATTATATTACTTTAAAAGAAGCCAGTTAAAATTACTTTTAAATAACTTTAATATGTACTCGTATGTATCACCTAATTTACTGAAATAATTAATATGTATGCATGTGCAATAATAAAAAAACAAAATTGTTTTCTTAACTCTCTGCAAATCGAATTTTTTTCGCCCTCACGTTATTTCGAACACTCGGCAATACGAAGTTTTGCAACTCGAATTATCGAGAGTCGACTGTATATGATAATTTTTAAGGGCATAAATGCATGCATATTTTAAGGTTTTTTAGGGCATGAAGTCCCTAGCCCTAGTTATACTATATAGGTATAATATAATATTATATGGACTGCTGATTAGAGTGATTAAAAATGTATAGTGTATAGGGATAAGGGCCATTTTGACACTTGCATCCCGGGCCTTTTCATCCCAGTCCGCCACTGTAATACTACTGCTACCGCTACCGGTACTATATTACTTGTACCGAGCACACTACCAGTCCTCGGTCGATTCTCGTACATTGGTTGCGGTGTTCATCACCAGGTGGCGTTCAACGTATGCATACTTGATGCCGCACAGTAATATTATTACAATACGCACGCATGAACGGTTCGCACCCACCCGAGCTGCTCATATTAATATATTACACGTTATAATATATGTCTGTAGACGAGGGAGGTTTTGACTTTTGGTCACCCGGCGACACGTGCTTGCCGTTTTTTTAATTAGCATTTAAAACACAAGTTTCAATAACTCCAGCCGTCATACGTGTACTGTAATAATATGTAATATATAGACCCGCGGTCGAGTAACCATAATGAGTATTGTCGTTCACCTACTGCTGCAGTCGCTGCTCGTACAACATTGTAATGCGCTTATGCGTTATGAGTTTATGACGTGTCTGCGTAGCGCAATAAATTCTTGGTCGTACCGCGGCCTCGCACAATATTAATTGAAACGCGAAAGAAAATATCAATATTTTGTAAGCATATAATATTCGATTTTATAACATTTCAAAAGTAAATTGGTAACACGCACAAGGTATAAGACGTATAATGTTTTACAGTGTAATAATTTGTATTTAACGTTCAAATTCTACGTACTCATGTTTAAAAGTAAAAATTTCCATAATTTACTTCACGCCATAGGTATCGTTTGAATTGCATTGTAATAATTACTTTTCTTATATCATCATAACGTCATAGTAACACAAATTAAACGCATATGAAATTCAAAGTTGAGTGGTTCCGAAGTTCATACAAATTGCAATAGTTATTCTTTTCACTCATAAGTCATACAACTCATAACTAACTTCACATTCTATATATTTTCATACATCTCATTCATAACTGTAAAATAGTGTACCTATCAAATAACATGTTTTAACAATAAAATTAAAATATCACATAACTCGGATGGATGTGTTTGAATTGAATTATAGTATATTTTAAGGTTATTGGTTTCATGCTAATTGATCTTAAAGTTTGAGAAGTATACAGAATTATATGTGCTTAAAATTCAAAATTTAATCTAAAAAAAAAAAATAAAAATAACTAAATAAAAATATAGCTATATCATTTCTGTGAATGTTTTGAAAACCAAATCGTTACTGAGTGAAATACTGGAGGGCCTAGTCGAAAGGAAATTTTAATCTTGTACTAGATTACATTAAAATAGTAAGCTTAGTTTTAAATTCCTTAGAGCTTTTTCAAAAAATTGTTGGTATGTTTAAAAAAAATAATTTTTTTAGTTACTAGAACATAATAAATTTGTACTTGGTTTTCAATTTACTAACGGTTATAATTCTTTATAAGTTACAAGTGCATCTATAATACGTAAAAAGTGTTAACGATGGGAAAAAATAGTTTTATTAAAAATCATTACAATTTACCTCGTCCCGCTTTATATTATACATTAAAACAATTTGAATACATACATTGAGCGTTGTTGGTAAATAATCGAGCGCCAATATTAATCGAGTAGATTCGAGATTAATTTCCTCAAAGAAGCTGGCCAAATGATTATTATTCGTTTTTACTTTTGTTGGCGCACGCTGCGTACTAAATCTCCTGCGCCCGACACATAAAAAAGGATAGGTTACGGAAGTGAAAAACTGAAATAAGTACTGAAATTTCTGTTTCGTATTATAAATATAACTACTGTAATCCTCGACGCGTTCGAATTATTCCGGTCGGTCGACGAATAGTATTTCAAATCGGATATAATCTATTTATATATACTCCTGTACAGCTATTCTTTTGTGTACTAATAGCGATACGCTTTGTGCCCCGCGGAAATTCAAATGTGCACAATGAAATGTAAACGTACGCGTTGCTTATAAGTCCATAACAAATCCTTTTTCGTACCGACGCCGAGTCTTCAGGTTTATCCGTCAAGGAACGGAAATAATTTCAAACATCAATTGTTAGCAGTATATCGAACTGCAGTACTTACCTGTGTAATATATAGTCTTTGACGAGAAATAAAATATCGACGGTCGTGAAAACGGTTGTGTTGGAAATAATGATTGTGTTCATAAGAGAAAGTCAAGCGTATTGTTTTAAGACGCTGTGTCGGTATCAGATGAACGCGTTTGTTCTTAGTTTTTCAAACAACGACAATGCGAACGTGCTCGTAATACACACAAGTACACACATTTTAGCATTAATTTATTCGATGAACTCGAATTAGAATTTTAAACTAGCGTTCTGAAAATCGGTCCGAGTGCTTGTACTACACGATCGTTGTAAAATAATCTAAACAATAAAATATTTGCTCTACTGCCTGTGAACCGACTGGCGATAAATTTGTGTTTCATTTTACCGGGGTTTTGCGCGGCATCGGATTGCGGTATGTCTGAGAACCGCGAAGTGCTTATTTATCAGGAAAGGTTAGCTGGTTTTCCGGGGAAAATCTCGTTTTGGCAAATTCATTCGATTTATTCGGGTGAAACGAATGCGGTCTATGCGCTGCAAACGATTTCGTCGGGATATAACTCACATTTACTTGTCGTGCGAACTCCGGAAGTTCAATGCAAATTGTTAAAACGGTGACTTTAAAAATGGTCTGTTCTTTATACAGAGTGATTTTTGAACCATGCTCACTCCCTTTTTTGGTCTAAGAATTGCTTAAATTTGGATTTTTTTTTTAAATGTTACCATAAAATCTATATTTTCCATACATTTTTTTCGTGCTACCTTATGGGCGTCTTGTGTTGATTTTTTTTTCAAACAGAAGCACACTTTTTTTACTACGGTATTTTACTGTGGAGCGAGTAGTTTTTGAACTATTATAATTTAAGTATTAACGAAAATAGTCTTATAATGCCTAATATTACGATATAATTTGTTATAAAAAGTAGTCGCTCATTTCTACTGATTCGAGAAATCGCGAATTTTATACTTTTCATTCGTAATTTTTAATTTTAATAATCCCGAAACTGTTAGTCCGGTTTTTGACTACGTTACATCGAAAATACCTGAAAAATTAACTGAATAATAATTTGTATAAAAATTATGATTTGAAAAAACAAAATGTGTATAGCCACAAGACACCCTTAAGTTGGTATGAAAAAAAAGTTATAGAAAACACAGGTTTTATAGTAATTTGAACATTTTAAAAAAAAAATCCAAATTTAAACATTTTTCGGCCAAAAACGGGGGTGAGCATGGTTAAAAATTAACCCTGTATATTTGTGTGCAAACACTGCACTACTGTATTTTGAACCAATGTAACAGCATTTCTGCGACCAAATAAATAGTATATGCAATTTAAGCAAATCAAAAATAATAATAGTACGATCGTACACCTCAAAACTCGAATTCTACGATATTCTAATAAGTTTGAAAAACGCGTCTATTTAACATATAGTTATACTTATAATAGTGAAACATTTAGCATACTTTGGTGTTTGTGTTGTTGCTTGTTGTTCGGTGTAAGTGCTAACAATGAAAATTATTGTTAGTGAAGTTATTTGTAATTAATAAAAATTAATTAACAAGTTACATAACTGAAAATCCCTTAAAAAGTGAAATCTAAAAGGATAAAAAAATATTTTAAAATTACGTTTAGAATATAATATCGTACCTATATGGATAATAATTATGCAATCAAGTCTTTGAAATAAAAATTGAAATATAAAAAAAGGTCGTCATTCGTGAAATAATAACTAGCTTAGCTAAAATTCGAAGTGAAAACACAGCCATAAAATTAGGCACATTTTTATTTACGATTTTAATTATTTTATGACTTTTTTCAATTTTATAAGTGTTCGTAGGTTTTTAGAAAAAAATTGTATTAACTTGCCACACTTATTTAAAAAAATGTATCAGCTATGGGCTATAATACATTACACACTTGAAAGTTGGGACATGCAAATATTAATAATGTGAGTTTTGTGAGTTTGTCACATTATATTAAACAAAAACATATATCAATAACAACATGAAACTAATTGAAAAACAAAATCTCAAGTATACATTTGTTCTCTGTCTTATAAGTTATACTGATCATAAATTTAAATGAAATTGAATACTAATGAATTCCGTCTTTTTTTATAGTATTAAAAACATCAAATATTTTTAACATTTAACTTGAAAACTTAAAATTTATAAGACATGAGTGCATTTTAAAATTATTTAACAATTTTTGTACATTTGAATTGCATTGTTTGGAAATGTCCATTAAATTTGAATAAGGAATTATTATAGTTTAGTATATTTCAGTTTTTTATGTATTCTACTGTGTGAAATTTAGTTAAAAAAAACAACAGTACGTCCACAGCAAAAGTATTTATCTCACCAAGTGCATATGCGTACAATTAAGTTAAATGAAATTTCTCAGCACGTTTTTCAATTAAACAGTTTTAATTAAAATAGTGAACTAATTACTTGTTATTAATTTTCTTAGTTATTAATTGTGATAAATATTAATATGTGATACATTTGTACACTTGGCGTTTTAATTTGCAACAAGGAATTATAATAATAACAATACGCGGGTGATCATTTTTAAAACACATTAACAATATTGTCGTCGTAGAAACTATAGAACGCAATACGATGTGGAACTTCTATCGTACACATTTAGGCATCGGCAGTTGAACTTTGCGTGAATCGCATATTACACAAGAACGGGAAAGAACAATTTATACACCAGCAAAACTTTAAACTAGTAACACAAAAATGGTAGGACCGTTTTGAAAATCGCAATTCTCTAGAACTATAAAGGGAACGATGCCCCCGCGGGTCCGTACACGTGAACTGTCAGTGTTTTCGCCTTTCCGGGAATCGACGTCAACGGCCTGCAAGTTGTTCGTGTGCATAGTTTATGCCTATACTACGCGCGTGTACATAACATTACGTTACAATTTACATTACGTACATTTGCCGTTTGACATTTTATCGTTTTGACGATTATTGTGTATTCTTATCCAAATCCCATCTACCCCGGTTGTAATCTCGAGATTCGTTCCGGTCCATTTCTCTCCTTCCGTTTATTTTTTACATTTGCAGTGAACTTCATGCTAACTTAGAGTTAGTTTTATGTATATTATGAAGTTTTTTTAAACGTATAGTAATACGAACGTCTTCTTGAAACCTGCCGCGAACGCGTGAACTTTTTATTGCAAAAAATATACAATTGATATTCAAAGACTAATTATTGTTGTTTCGGTCAGAGTTCATAATCACATATTAGTGTACGATAATAGTTGACCAGAAAAAAAAGTACCTACAATCAGTGGCGGATTTAAGGAAAAAGGCCCAGGCGGCATACGATATAAGGGGCCCAAGAATTATGAATCGTCGTAAATACTAACTCGTGAGGGCCTCCCTCTTAAAACACTGTTAAACTAGATAGGTATTGAAACAAAATAAAAAATAAATACAATTATTTAAATCGTACAAACTGGATATAATTTCTAAATAACCTTAACAATATAAATAAAAATAGATGCCGGTGCGCGGTGTATATTTGGCAGTATAATATGGGCAACTATAGTCAAGTAACCAATTTACAACACTACACAGTATTACTATTACTTGTTGTTTTACAATCAAAAACTTCACAAACAGAAATGACCATTCACCAATTATATTTTAATTTTTTTGTTGAAATGAAAATTAATGAAGACTGAAGACTGGGTCCGGGGCCCGGGGGCCTTTTCGGGTAGGGGCCCAGGCAGCAAATGTCCATTTTTTCCCCGTTAAATCCGCCACTGCCTACAATATTATATACAACGCTTAGTCTAAATAAAATGTATTAAATGAAAAATAGTTTACTATTATTGGGGAAAAAAAGTTAATTTAATTTTTACGTATACTATATTAATATTACCGATCATTCCATTTTTTCCAAAAAAAATCCAAACGGAACAGGACAAATCAAAATATTCGGTATGAAAGAAAATCTACGAGGTTAACATTTCACAAAAGGTCGCGCACACGTGAAATAAATAACGCAAAACCCCACCAGTAGGACTCGTTAAAAGTTTGCGAAACACGAAGCACCGACGAGTGCAAATGTTTATGGAATCTAAAATGTTTATGTAGTAAAAGTCTAAAAGTAGTACGGTTGCAGTAAAGTTGAAATTTGAAAATTGGTTTTTCGCATAAATCGACTAATTCTTAATGTACAGCTTTTAACAAACTCTATACTAATTGTATTATTATGTTTATCTTATGTATCGTCAATAATAATTAACTCATAGCGTAGTATTATATTGTATGCATATTATGTGTTGCCTGATACTTCTTGATGATATTTATTCCAAAAATACTTAGTTTGTCCGCACTTCTTTAACATTGATTGTAACAAAATATTATGTACGGTTTGTACTTTATGTTACGATAAAAACAAGTCGGAAAAAGAAACAAATTGAATGGCCGTAGGACGTAGGAGGAGGCTCGGATCGGAGTGCTCGGCGTTCGTCCCCCCGTTCGGTGGTCGTGCCAGACGGGGCGCGAAGGAGATACGAGAACACGGCGATTCACGGATCGCGACCCACTCGGACCAACATCGGGCAGTTCAAACCGCATTGCAGCACAACAGTGCCGCGGTGATGGTTTTTTATTTATTTTTTTTCGCTTTTCCCGACAGCAAACGTACATTATCGCCGCCGCAGCGTTCATTACGTCGTCGGACGTTGTTTTGCTAGCACACGTATTATACGTATTGCGCGTACTTCGAGCTGGTACGACGGCCATTGTGCCCGAGGTGAGGTTGTCGGCGCTCGAACCGCGCTCGCCTTTTGTACGCGTGTCGCACGTGTGGTTCACGGTTGGACTGGCGACACGCAACGCGGCGATAATAATAATAATGAAATAACAACAACAAAGCAGTGTCCGCGAGTTTCGGAGATAAAAACGAACCGAAGGGGGTCGTGGCTCGCACAATCGAGACGGAGAGCTGACCACCACGCGTATCGCGGACCGCATAATATTGTTACTGTTATTATTAGGATAATATTTTATAGTTCGTTATATTATTTACGGTATGGTAGACCTCCGCGTGTGCGCTCTGGTAAATAAAACGACGTTACGTCATTATACGTATATACATATACGTAATAAGGTGTCAGTCGTCCGCGGTCGGGGTGGCTCCTCGCTCTTATAAATGCTTGTATATTGTGCTGGCGAGCTGAACCACTCATGCCACCGGACCAGCTGGGCTTTAGAAACATAATACACGTGCACCGTAAGTGTGTATTGTACGTGCGTGTATATTATTTTTGTTGTTATGCTCATGAACGGCTGCTGCGTTACGAACGACCGGCCGGCATATAATATTGACGTGCAATAATATATTAAACGTATTATGACATCACGAACCCACGACGACGACGACGACACGTATATTATTATAATATATATATATATATATACGTACCGTGTGCGCGGTAATGGTTATTGACTACCGCGATACCGTTTTCGTGAACCGTTTCGAGTACGCGAATCGCGTCTGCAGTCGTCCGGGTGCGTGCTGTAATACTCGTAATATATTACGCCGTATTATTATACATCCGCGGTACACTTTAAAATATACGTTGTTCCATTGTGTCCATATTGTGCGACCTGCATTCTCGTACTGTCAGTGGCCTACGTGTGTACCCATAGAGGGTGTTCCGGGCGTTAAAACGCTCCCTTCAGCAGGGTGTATGCCAAAAATAAGTATAGGTAAATATAATGTACTTACTACTTACATATCGTTTCCCACAGGTTTTCATTCGTGTCGTATACCCTTGTCGGCGATGGCGTAGAATATTATGTGCTATGACAACTCCAGAATTGTTACCGCACACTACATTTGAACTGGATACGATATATAATAATACATTGTTTGTGCGAGAATATCTCGAGATACATTCAAGGGTGTTTTGGACATTTTGAATTATTTTAAAATTATTAAAGTCGAAGAACTTACCATTGTATCGTTAATTTCAACATTTTTTTTACTAAAAACTATATATGTTATGCGACACTTCCCTTGTACCAAGAAGTGTATTTTGGGTGTTATAACACTGAGTTACATTAATTTAAATATGTAAAGTTTATTGTTCACTTAATGTACCTTATGTGTATTTATATTCCATACTATGTGTATCTGTAACTGCGGTAAATCATGTAATATTTTATCCTACTGTTAATAATTTTTTTTTTTGTTTTTTGTACCTACAGACTACTTTTACACGTATTTTGTACGTGCGGTTCTCCGACTTTTTAGTTTTTATTCTTATCGTTGACCAACATAAGTTTTGTGATGACATGTTGTGACCCTTGGGTGGTCGTTATGTTTAAAATATTTTCATGAAAATATTCATTTAAAATAAATTCTTATACCCCGGACCATGTTGAAGTATACACTGTTAGTGCAGTTGTTATATTTTTATTATACTTGATCGTTGTTACCTTTATGCAGCGCACCTGTACGCGTTTATAACGAAATTTAACTACGGTTTTCCACGAAGGCTTTTAATAAAATATATCGATTGTACGCGGACCAGAAGCGTAAAAACGGTATGTCTACAAAAACAACACATTTATAAAACATTATGAAGTACCTTCCTTAACGGCTATTGCGGAAAAATAAATAAGCCATAGAAGTTGTACATATGGTCACTTACATTTTTGGACAAAGAGGTCCTTATTATTGTGTAGGACATGACATATTAGGTTTTTATTTTTTATTGAAAAATGCCTCGGCGTCTATGGCCATTGACTTATTCAGAGAATTACAGTTAAAAACTTAAATAGAATAATAACGAACAATATCAAACAGTAATTTAAATATTAAATAATACTGAACAAATGCATACAAACGTGGGGGGGGGGTTTACATGAAATTTCGTATGAACCCATACTATTGTTGACGGTTCGAGCACTTCTGATTATATTATGACTTATGAGCATTCTTATAGCTACCGAATAATCTTTGTAGTCGATCATGAAGTGTTGTTTTGTCATGGTGGGTATTCCACGCGTTTCACACACGGGTTTTTGTTCTTTAAAAATAAAGAAACCGCGCGTAAGCCTATTATGACCACATGACGTCAAAAAACAAGTATCTATGTAGTTCTTCCCTCGAATCTGAAAATCGAATCCATCAAAATATGTATTTCGTATTGTAAATGTTAGCCTACAATTCAACATTAAATCACGATCGATCAATGCCCGTCCGCTGCATTACATATATTATACATCGACATCAGCTGTTGCTGTTAACTATTACTATTACCTATATTATACTATTTGGATACTATTTAGTGTGTACTCACAAAATTTTTAGTTTTAAAATTGTCTTTATAAAACACTTATACATCGTGTAATATGTAGTTTTAATTTGATCAGTATCGATTTCTTGTAATGAACCATGGCATTTTATTTTTCTTGAAACTTATAGTTGACCATCGTCAGGTTTAAACACGTTTCAATAGGTACCTATACTGAAAATTGCTCACTTCCACATGGCATTTCAAAGATGTGGAAATATATTACGTTTTCTGACATCAATTTTTCGCTTACTTCTAACATTTTCAATAATATCGAGATTAAAAATAATTAATAGAAGAAACTACAATATTTGCAGGCCTTTGGTATTTCGTATTTTTTTTTCTTACAGCATAAAATGTGACATATTTATGATTTCGCAGTGCACAGTTTAATCAATCTTGCTGGGTGTTAATCTTAAGATTATATTATATGTTTAAAAAATTAGCTATCTAATTAATATTGTAGCCGTGTAAAATAACTAATAATATCATATTACGTGGTGTTTAGTTGTCGTGATTTTTATCGAAAATAAGTAATAATAGCCGGTATCCACAATGACACCATATAAATTATGCTTGTTTTTTATATGCACGTTATTAACGTACGTTTCCCCAGCCCACCTCAATCAACTTTTCACTATTCTTTTGTTAAATACTTATTAAACGCCTGTAAAATGTATATGTTATATTTGTACAGCCATACTTGGAATTTGTATGATGCTGGTTAACCGAATTTTCCCTGAGAGGGCTGTTGAAGCGTTTCCCCAACCATCCCATCATTAAAAAATCAAATATTTGCAATTTTTACTTATAAATAAAAAGTATCTTCTAAAAGTGTAAAAAATGTAATTACCGAAAGTTCATGAATACATTTAATACGTTTTATAATAGGTATATTCAACTCATAATGAACATTTAACGTTCTTTTTTTTGTTAATTGCGAACCTATTGATATCTC
Source organism: Periphyllus acericola (assembly GCA_949715065.1). Classification (NCBI taxonomy): domain Eukaryota; kingdom Metazoa; phylum Arthropoda; class Insecta; order Hemiptera; family Aphididae; genus Periphyllus; species Periphyllus acericola. The sequence continues at coordinate 4,038,786 of OX454264.1, forward strand.
CGATTTACGGTTAGTATAACGTTTTAGATAATGAAGTAAATAGTAATTTTAGTAGTACGTATAATGACTCATGAATTTTTCAGAAATCACAAATAATTAACAACAGTGGAAAAACGTGATCAATTATAATTTTATATAAAATATAGAATCGTTTAACGGTTAATACGATCTTAGAATACTACAATAATATTAACATTTATATTAATATCTTATTAATAATTTTTTAATTTTTCATTCCGATTTTCTGGATACTCGAAAAAATATCGTACCCGATTACAGATATTTTTATCATAAATCTTAATGTTATGAAAATATAAAACAAACTTTCGAGTCGAACTCTCGTAGTTTCCATACCTGCGATTATCTTGTAGATTTCTAATTTTTGTTCGACACAATAATGTTGAAAAAAATTCTCAAATAGCCGTGCAACTATATATAACTTGAGGTAGATTAAATGAAAGAAGGCTTATAATATGTGGGCTATCTTAATACATTAATTAATCTATATTAAGCCATTTTAATACAAAGTACTTTTAGGCGCGGTTCTCTTGAAAGCACGATAATAATCAACATAACAATGTAGAATTAAGATTTACATCTTTATGGTGAAAATATTTATATTTTTTACAAAAACCTCTCTATTTCGACGGGCCCAAGGATAAAATGTAGGAGTGATTGATTTCTTTTTATGTTTTTCGTAACCTTCGCGGGTATACGCCAAGCAGGAAGTATATCTAAAAATGCATATTTATTGGATAATACATCGCATTCAAGACGATCCTAACTTTGAGTGTATACATTCTCATGTTGTACATGGCCCAGGATATCTGGGATTGAGATCTAGGCGTACAAGACGTCACGGTGTACACACGAGATAATCGCGAGGAAAAACAGTGTTCAGATTCCGGTAGGTACTTCCCTGGTACATTTCATAATAATATAAACAAGCCCACCGAAGCAGTGACGTCCTCGACCGCAAACGCGTTATACTGTGGAAAATAAACAATCACACGTATATAATAAAGGGTGAGGGAGATTTTCTGCGTTTCTACACGATGTCATTGTAATGAAACGATGATATTATAATATGGTGGTCGTCCTCGTCGTCCATTGTGGAAACGCGCGTATACCTACATAACAAGCGTACATATATTACTATATTATTGTTCCGCATTTATTGATACAACTAAAGTCGTCGGACTGGTCGCGCGGACCACGTGCACAATATATAATATATACACAATGCGCTTATACACATATTATTATACATAGGTAGCCGGTACTCGGTACTATTATAATGTACGAAAAACGGTTTGTCGACGTGCACCGATGCGGACGGCCGGGGTAGACGGACGACAAAAAACCAAATATAAATAAATAAATACTCGCCGTTCATATGGTATAAAAACGACGATATATTATACGCGCGTATACGCAATACCATTGTAAATATATATATATATATTATACATTACGCGTGCTGCAGTGCGTAAAACGCATGTATAAATCATCCCTTCAGCCGGAAATAAGGTCTTTGCGGACACCCAGTGGATATACTACTATTATTACCGTAAACGTTATTGTTTATACATGTTAGATTAATTTATACACACAAACAAACATCGCAAGTACACACGAGGTGGGTTACACACACACATACACGTGTACAGTGTGTTCCAATAGTGCCGTTTCACCCTTATTTTCCATTGTGGGGAAGTTATTTTCGAATTTGGGTTCGTCGATCGCGATCTATTCAGTAAAATACCCGTAATATTTCAATACGTTATAATAATCCTTGAAAGCGTTATCAAAGTATTTAAATTAAACAATTTTAACTTTCTGAACTTTTTTTTCTTCCGATCAACCGTAAAAATCAGATTTATGAAATATGTATTTAAATAAATGTAGATTTCAAACGGCAGCAAAGGCTTTTCAGCGAACCATATCATAAAATGGACATTTTGAGTGTTTTCCCATAAAACCGAGTGACAAAAACATTTGTCTACCCGTGCGAAGGTTACCATAATTATCGGAAGTATTCCTAATCCATAATAATATAGTTGGATCGATCCTGATTCCAACGATAGGTCGTAAACAATTCAATACAATAAGCTTTTTCTCCTTCACAAATCATTAACTTTTGTACTTTAAAATCGAGTTAATTTTTTCCCGGACCTACATAGTTTGACCATTAGATTTTTTTGTGATTTTTTTCACCCAAGTGCAACAAGATCCCACTCTATCATGGACCGTACATACCGTGTAATATATACCTACACAATATATTATATGTAAATAGTTGTGACGGTGCATACGTCATAATAAATAGCCCTGTACGATACGACGGTCGAGGGAAGAACCGGGAGTATCAGATGCATACATGTGTGTACCTACGAGATAATAATAATAATAATAATAATAATCAAAACTAAATGAAATTAAAAATATTATTCATCCATGGCCCTCTCCTCCAGATTTCTCAAGGAAAATTGAAACATCGATCAATAGATTGCGAATAGGACACACGATGATAAATCACCAATATTTGATGAAGAAGGAAGACCCACCTACATGCACCAGTTGCGGTACACCCCCTCGATTAGACACATCGTATGCCTTTCATATGAAACGGAGAAACGGGAAGCAGGGGTATCAAACATTCTATCAGAAGCACTTCACCCAGACAACATAAGCAACATGATTACTTTTATAACCAAGACTAATCTTATTAATTGTGTACATAAATATTGTATCTTAAGAAAATGTGAACCTAATAAATCTTTGTATGCCAATGGCCATAGTCGCCGAGGCTATAAATATGATAAAAAAATAAAAATAAATAATAATAATAGTATTATGTAAGACCGATTCTTCTGCACGAGGTTTCGGCCGACGCAGCGCGTACATGATGCACGCACGTGCGTCGGTCGCATTATATTTGTACATCGACGACGATGACGGTAGAAGTAATAATAGCAACAACAACAATACAATAATCGGCGGCCCCGCTGACACGCGCCCGCGGTTTGACCGCACGCGGGCAGCGGAGACTACCGGACAAAGCTCGAGTACGATAGCTACGCGGTGGTGCCGCGCTCGTCTCCCGTTCCGTACCGTTTTGTTCGGGATCGAGCGACGGATCGCGGGGACGCCCCGCGGTGCCGAAAATGTAACGTCGTCGATCGCGATCCACGCGTGTGCACGTCGTCATCACGAATGGCGCGATAACGGCAGCGTACCCCTGTAGCCGCGGCGACACTCAACCTGCGGCCCACCAACGATTCACACGTGGCCCGAACAGAACTCATTGAATTGATGAAAACATACATTTCAAAAATAATATTATTATGAATATAAAATGTAACGGGACAGATTTCGAAGCTGTTTTCAAAGAGAAGAGAGAACAAAAAGAGTGCATAGAATTTTGGAATTTAGTGCCAGGAAAACACAAAACCCAACAAAAATGTGTCCACTTTTTGACGGCAATGTTCACATCAACATATCTATGTGAAACTTCATATTCAAAAATTAAATATGCAAAGAATGTGTACAGAAATCGGCTTACTGATTCACATCTTGACGACTTGTTAAGAGTAGAATGCAGCAACTACAGACCAGATACATCCGAAATAGTGAAAAAACCATCTCAATATCAAAATTCACACTAATATACAATATACGCAATACATACATTTATTTTTAGTTTTTTTTTTTAAATTTCCGTTCCATTCATTTCGACTTGCGGCCCGCGTAATATTTTAAAATATTTTATGTGGCCCAAATAAAAAAAAGGTTGAGTATGGCTGCAGTGTAGCGGGACGGCCGCGATGACCTGCACGGTTCCCCGCCACAGCCGATAAGTCCTTCACGCCGTAAATCATTTGAACACCGTTAACAGACCGCGTCGCATCATCGTGTTCCTTCGCCATTTGTGATATTGTCGTCGTGCAGAGGGCACTCGCGGACGCTCCGGGAAACAGCACTCAGGAGGGTCTAACCCACGGCGAGCGGAAATGTTTTTCGCAACGTTGCGTTTCGCTCGTGATCACGGGAAGGAAGGGTGGAAACGGGTACCCACCTACGTTTCTCTACAGTTGAAATGAGAAAACAATTTACGAAATAACAATAATAACGATCACGTCATGATCATAAAATTACACACTTCAATGTTCATTTAAGCTTAATTTTGATTTTCAATATGTTGCAGTCTTGCGGTCTTGACACATTTTCTTCTTCAAAATATTATGTATAATTAATCGATGGCTTTGTAGAAATCGAAATAACCTAACCGCTCTAAAACGTCCGCAAAAAATATTAATATTCTTATCAAGGTTTGGATGTTATATGATTTTGCATTTTTGTTTATTATTCATTGGGTATAGTTTTTCGAGCACAAAATGTGATATGACCATCAACAAGTTCAAATATTTAGTTTTTATTTTTGCAGTTTTTTTTTAATAAGGGATATTTTTATATCTGCAAGAAGTTTAAATAATATTTATTTTGATTTACATTATACGTTCGATGTTTTCGATGGTGATTATGAATGTGTGACAGAAATAATATTGTAATTAATAATAATAATATTGTAATTAATATAATAATATAATAATATAAATAATATTGTAATTAATTTTTATAAATATAGTCGGTTATTATAATAATATCATAGTCGTTGATCAATAATTAAAACTACTCACTTACAACAAAAATATTATATTTTATACATATCTGATAATCTACTATATAAAAATAAGTCGGGTTTTCCTTCCTGACGTTATAACTCCAGAACGCACGAACCGATTTCCACGGTTTTGCATTCGTTGGAAAGGTCTCGGGCTCCGTGAGGTTCATAGCAAAGAAAATTCAGGAAAAATTTCAACATTTCAACAGAAAAGTGGGAATTGTGTTTGATTCGTGGGTTACCTTAGTAACCAAAGAATTATATCTCAAGATACAAGAGTTGTTGCCAGGCGATTTAGTGTCATACAAATCAATCGATACAATTTGCGATGCGAACAAAGCTGTAAATTATGCAACAGAGTTTTTGAAACCATTGGATTTGCCAGGCACGCTATTGCTCTATCTACAACTGAAAGTTGTATCAGTATCCGTTGTTATATATTTAAGTTGTTATATATTTATACCCATATCCTATCTATTTCTTTCTTTCTTCCTTCTGCCTTTAAGATTATAAGACCTTTATTTTTACTGACAAGCGATATTGCATTTCAAGTAATTCATCCATTCCATAGACCGTTGTGAGAGTGAACAATCGTGTTGTGAATACTGCCCTGTACTGTTTTCGTTATTACAAATTATTGTATACATTTATAATTTTAATAATCCAAATAAATTGTTTTCGTGGCAATGGCAATGGCATGTAAAGGTATGAGCAATGGCCTAGATAATTCGGGTCATATACTTGCCAGTGATCATAACCCCCTCCGAAAGCTGTATATCTGATCGATGTTAAAGGATTCGGATAGAACTTGATATACTTCAGAATAAAATCTATGTTGGTGATCTATAATTTCGATTGGAACACACCATGTTTTTCACACGGACAATTATACGTGCCACGCTCTCGAGTGGGTAAACCATTCAGTTTGTTTGTGTTAGCTAAAGATGGGCTAACAAAAAATATTGTTCACGCTATAGCATTAAGAAATTGATATTGTTTGTTAGTGTTACTGTCGTAATTAATTATTAATGATATATATAATTTTGAGGAATAAATTATGATAAATTTAAAAAATTAATGCTTGGTGTTTTTTTTTTATATTCCATCATCGTTCCCAGCGCTCTATGCCTCTTTCACTCATTTACCATATCCTTACACACTTACAATTAGTTAGTTATATTTTTTCCACACTATAAATTCCCTAGAAATAATTTATATGGCAAAACAACGTTTGCCGGGTCAGCTAGTTTCATATAATTTTGATTCCTAGGTGACGATATATTTTGCTACTCTCGGTCAAATTCTTTTTTCTCATAACAACGACAAGTAAATGAAAATGTATATAAGCATGTTCAAAGCATATAGACGAAATCATGAAAATTGTAATCCAAATCTGAATAAAAATAAATAAATAATAATAAATTATGTTGTATTTCTAATAAAAATTTGACATAAATACCACTGAGCTTATAACTTTATCTTTAACAACATTAAGCCCACCAATGTGCAAGCTTAATGGTTTAAAATATAAAAAAATATATTTACATTACTGGATTTGAATATGTTATTATTTTTGTTTCTGTTACTTGTATCCATTGGCCATTTCACTATAATATACCCTGTTACAATCTACATAATAAATCATACTAATATTACGATTAAATACATTTATTGGCATTTAAAAGTTTTTTCTGGAAGATTTTTGTGATGAAATCATTTATTAGACAAAACATTTTAAAACTCATCAACCTTTACATACAATCAATCTCACATATAATATTATCTCCAGAAATTGGAAAATTAATTGAAACTGAATCATTTCTAGGAAAATTAAAACGAACGGTGCGGTTTCAACGATATCAATAATTTAATGCCTCATTTTTTTAAACTTTACTTTTAGACAACATTTATTATATTTAAAAATTAATGTTAAAATTTGAGTAAAATTGGCCATGAAAATATAAAACAACTACCGTTTAATACATTTTTGTAATATTATTTTTGAAATCGTTGAAGGTTTAAATGACTAATTTCATCAACTTCGTGGTTTTTAATATAAATATTTTTAATTTAGAGAAAAATTGTATTGTTTTTCATAATATTTTTATTATAACCATGTATACACATACACACACGCACACACACCATATACGAAGCTCGATTATTATATTTGATGCCGATAGAACTCCAACTCACTACCAATATAATAATACGTGTATAATAATAATAATTAAAATAATAATAATAACACGGCTGCGCTTCTATATTACAAGAATATTGTCATTAAGCTGTTGTGACATTACAGGTCAAACGTAGGTAGTAGCTGTAACAGCGGCCGTCGGTAGCGATTTTCTGTAATTTGTTTTTTCTCTAAGCACATGAATCCCTCGTTGTGGGGGGCCTAGAAATACGAGTTTTACGACGCTGGACGGTTCATTTCTATTATATTATGTACAGTCGTTTTCCGGACAAATTTCTGATAAGCCGATTAATAAAAATACGCCGGATAGGTAGACACTGGTGCAACAGACAGGCCAGAAAATAAACTCAAGAACAACTTGTACTCACGCGTAATATATTATTGAATTATTCATCGGAGGTAATGACGTATACGATATTGAGTTTAACGATCGGTTTCCACCGTATACATGTGCGAGTACATAATATAATATACATATGTATGTATGTATGTATGTATGTACATAATATTATACATAAGCTTCCGGTCAAGTGTCATTTCAAAACACACCATTAAAGAAAACGTGCACAGCAGTCAGATAACACGTCATCTCCAGGTGTGTTTCGTGACCGGTGCTGGGTAAGGGGGGGGGGGGTCCATTGAAAAATATATTCGAATGTCCGTAATGTACCTGAATACATATTATGCCATATACGTTATAAAATAGCCAATAAGTGGACATGGTATTACGTTTTATGACTCGAAAAAAAAATATAAAAAAACCAATAATAAATCGATTCATTGACTTAAGATTATTTTTTTTTACGCGAACGTTTACGAATTTTGTAACGAGAAGTTTATTAGTTTGTTAGACAGCTATAGCCATGTAACGCGTTTGTTTTACAATAAGATGTACTTAGAATATATTAGTATAATATATTTTGAATATAAAAACAAGTAGGTACGTGTTATTTTGAAATATTTACCGTCCGATTAAGTGCAGAAAATAATATTATAATCATTTTAAGTAGGTACCATATGGATCGCTCATGTCGTGGTATGTTCATTCTGCATTTTGCACCTGCAGAGTAGAAGTGAATACTGTTATTTAGTTATTCTGATTATCCAACAATATGTAGTTATACTCTTTAGGTTCATACAATATGTGTTTTATGTGTTATATTGTTACATACATATTAACATATAAAACTACTTTTGTTGAAATTGTAATGTCAACGTCGATAACCACGATGCGGTAAAACATAGATAGACAGAGCCGGATTATGGTAATCACTATCACTTAAGGTGAAGCTCTTTTTACCTACAACCACTTTTTTTTTATTATTCAGATATAGTAATTTGTATTAAATACTAATTAAAATATCTACTTTTATATTTTAGAATCGTAATAATTGACAGAACAGGACTTATATTTATACATCTAATAACTAATTATAATTTTTTTTGATTCATTAGTGTTTTATTTATTTTATGCCATTTTGTAAAAAAAAAAACTTAGTCAACATATTGTGGTCCCTTTCAACTTGCAGCCCAAGGCTTAGCCCCCCCCCCTCCTTTCCGTAGATAGTAAATATTACGTTACCAGAGTGAACACTGTCGAAATCTTATGGGACCACAGAAATAAATCGTTTGAGACAAGTTCCCGGCTCATTTAGTACGTCGACTATGTAATTTGTGTTTGGGCCCAATACGATTTCCATCGAACAGAGGTTTCTGTCCATAATCCAGGGTCCGCTTTACACAACAAGTATCACTTTAAACAACATAAACGATATTACAATAATTTCAATTCACGTTATTCGATACTTTTGCGCTCAATGCGATGGCCGAAAAAGACTAGGCATTTTTTATAATTACATTTATTTTATTCTGCGTTTTGTTTACCAAATAAATTTTTCATTTACTGAAATAAATGTGAATATTATTGACTGGATGTCGAACATAGCTATTTTTGAATTCTAAGAAGCTCGGAAATGAGCAGAAATTGTGTTTCAGCGATATCAATAAAATAACTTTTTTTTAATACTATTATTTTTTTAAAATTAAGGTAATTTTTAAATCCTTACCCGAGAAAAAATGTCACTGTGCATCAGGTCGTGTAACTTCGATGCGAAGTGCTCCTCAAGGTTTTAGTTTTTGAAATCAAATAATTCGTCTGACCTATTATCAAAGTAAAGAACATTATCTATGCAATTGCGTAGGTTTTCACGATGTCTTATTTTGATGAAGAGTATTGTGATTGTAAAAAGTGTTACAATTTAAAAAATATCATAACTCGCTTGAAAATTAAAATATCATAAAATTCCATGACATTGCATAGATAATGTTCCTCCCTTTAAGTTTGAAAATAGGTCAGTTTATATGCTAATATAAAAACTAACAACACAAAATCAGTTCTGATTAACGTAGATTTGCCATGTTTTACGTGTGTAAGACGGAGACAACATGTCCGGATATAGAGTCCCTTAGTAAAGTCTTCGAAAATAAAAATAAGATTTCAATCGAATATTTCAAAGCGGATGAAATTAATGTTATTAGTATAAATCAGTATTAATATAATGTACAATTAATTTAACGGCAGCTTTTAACATTATTTCTCGTGTCTTAAACCGTTTAACTGAATTATTTCGTTTCAAATGATATTAATAAATGTATAATATGTATATTATAAACGGTAGTGTTACAACACATTAACTACGGTACAAGATTTTAGTGAAACATAAGAGACATGGTTTTCGTTAAAGTGTAACCACGGTATCGCTAGAGTGAATGAAAAACTAACTAGACACTTATTGTTATACTAACAGCAGTATTTCATTTTTTTTTTTTGTAGAAAAACATACTTACAACATATTGAAAAAAACACTTCAAACTAATAAAATCTATTTTTCTATTATTACTTTTGCGAGTTAGGCAGTATGTTACTCCAAAATTAAACGTACCCACATTACACGCAATACGCTCTCAGGATCTCAGAAAAACAATTCTAATACGAGTATACGACATGACAGTTGGTATTCAGCTGGAGCATGTATATACGTATAATAGAGTTTAAGCAGATAGGTACAGGGAACACGAGCACATATTATCGTGCAGCGTAGCATAGCAGGTAGTATACATAATAATAACCTCCTACAATTTATACATAGGCACATACGTGTCGACACGCGAACATTTTATACCTTTTAATTTGGCCTTTTAATGCGGTACAAAATAATCCTTTTTAGCTGAAATTTGACGTTTGTCCTTCGCTTTATTATTCCACGTTCGTGACGTCTGCAATAATAACACGATATTATTATTATACGCGGGGTATTATATTACCTACGTATACACACACACACACACGCGCACGCACACACACACACGCACACACACTACACAGCCTTACGCCTCACGCCTGTTACGGGGAAAGACATTGTACGCACAATGCGAGCGGATCATCCCTCGCCTCCGGGGCACATTTACACCGGACTAAGTACAGAAATCATAGGGTCTCCCGGTTTTAGTAACAATAATATTAATAATAGTAATAAGAACGTAGAAAACGGAATTAAAAATAAAATATCGCGCGCGGCGTGTTATTATTATTATTATCGGTGCACGCGCGTGTGCACGATGTGATACCACGATATTATTACTATGCGACGCGCATTGTACACCCATCTGCTCCGGACACTTTGTCGGGCGGCTCAACAAATAGAATATTATTCTCCACTTGCGCACCACTCGGGCTGGATACAAACGGGCGACGCACGTCTATAATTTCGTCAAATGGCAGACACGTTCGTATTACTTTGTACGAAAACTGTACGCCCAACCCGATATTAATTCTCTCTCTATTGTGTCCAAACGTCAAATTAATAGCGGAAAGGATATAATGCCGTAATGACATACAATCCGATAATAGCGGCGGCTTGCGTGGTTGCGGTGTACATTATAATACGCTATACGCGCGGCGAAGGTGGTGCCCAAGAAGTTGAAAGGGAATACCATAGCGGGGCCGCGCATAAAGGAAACGAGCCGAAGAACGGCGAAAATTATACTGTTTAAATATAAAGACAATGCCGTTCTATTTTTAAGGTACCCACAAACGTTTTCGATTGAAGTTTCAGCCGTATTTGTGAAATATATACCGCACCGAGAACGCGCACGTCGCGGAAAAAAAATCATCGAAATTATTACTGAACCGATATCTGTGAAACTATTTAGCTGTTACCGCAGTACGTTGCTGGGTGACGTCTGGTAACGTCCAACGTTTTTAGATTCGCTTTTGAAAAAAAACCTCTTCAATTAAAATATTGTATTTGAAAATTGAAATCATAATAGCGCGTACAATATTTATGCAAAACAAATTATATTCCTGAATAATGATTTTGAAATGATTTTTATTTGTTTCGAATATCGAACATCAACAGTACTAAAATGTTTATGATTAAGGTTCGAAAATGACTTACGCGATTTTTATTCCGAGTGATTTAGACAATGCTTTTCTGTACCTAAAAATGTTTTTCAACTGAACGAAAATCTAAACAGCTAATTTCTAAGAGTTTTCCATTAATTCAAATCAAAATTACGAATTTATTTGACAGTTGGACATTCGTGTATAAAATCCGGCAGTACAAAAATAAAAATATCGTTACCGATATCAGGTGATAGAAAAATTTCCAGAAGAAAAAGAAATATGAATATATAATACGCTCATTTTAACGAAGGAGGAGAACTTAAAAAAAGAATACGATAAGAATTGAAGAAAATATAATTTTTCGGAAAAACGATGCCGCATCTAAAATGTTATGAAATGTTACAATAATATGATTGACCGGGAAAATTAATTTTTAAAATTGAGAAATCTCCTGATGACAGTGTATAAAACTATTATTCGAACTATTTAAACAAATCAAATTGAAATGCGTTTAAATTTAAATTATTAGTAATTTAATAATGTAATACAATGACTCGAGTTTGATTGTGTATGTATTATGTAATAAATGCGATTTGCGAAGACTGTTTATCTGAAAGAGTGCACATTTCAAATTATGAGTTCGTTTAAGTTCGTATTTACAAACGTTTACGGATAATAAACCGTTCAAACTCAGTACCTACATTTTTACGTCATCGCTGATAAAGAATTCACTGCTGTTGAACGAAGACTAATATAAAATGATATATCGCATTATATATGAATGTGTCATTGAGATGTCATATAGGACATATGAACTTATATGTAACTCGGTTTTTGTACAGTCTATATTTGAAGATGAGAACCCCATACAAATAAAAGTTAAAATTTCGAATTTCTTTTATATCGATTCATTTTTAACGTATAATTATTATATGTCTTTCGATATAACGATTAATTTAGTCTTTATAATTTAAACTGTTAGAACATCCGTTTATTTTTCACACTCCGACCATAACAGAAGTTACGTGTCACCAATGTTTTGTGATAAATAATTTCCAGCTGCATCTACAAATCCAAAACAACGGACCGATGTGGTTTTTCGTAAGCAACGTTGGCCTAGTTCTAGCCCATTTATCATCAGATTATAATTTCTTTACGGCCAACGGAACCTGCCCGTTGTTCCTGTTTCCGATTCGGTTCTCGTGCATACCGTTTCTATATGCCGTCCACGAGGACACTATGAGCATAACGAAAACTGACGGAATTTACAGCGCCCTTCCGGATCCTTGTCCGAATCCCCGTCATTCCATTGTCTCTGGCACCGTCTGCAGTTCTAATATGTACAACGATGAGCTTTCTCTCGTTTCCCGAGACGAATTCGATTCCTGACAACTCGCGGGCCGTACACGCGTTGGGGGTCTTCGTAGGTGGTTACGACCCGGTCACGGTATACGTACCCGCCGCGTGTTCTATACGGAACGCGTATATTTTATTCACAAAGAGAAAAGAGAATGACGACGAGCGTTTTCGGTCGAGACGCGAGTCGCGCACTATCTTCAATCACGCACGTTGCGCGGGGCAATATGCGGAGAACAATGTGCACGGTATACGAAAGGAAAACCGTCGCGGACGGCGGCGACGTGCTGCAGACGAAACCGTTTCGTTCTGGCCGCATTACCGCGATCGTCGTCGTCGTCGTCGTCGTCGTCGTCGGCGGTGGCGGCGATCCATCATACGGGCGCGCGCATTGTCACGAGTATACTCGTATCATATTGTGTATATTATAATAATATGTGTGTGTGTGTGTGTGTGTGTGTGTACACGACCCCAAAACACCTTGTATTGAAAACGTATATACACGTACCGGGGACCCCGTGTAATCCGGTGTGACACGTTGTCACACCGCAGGATAACCGCGCGAAGATAATAAAGGTAAAAAAAAAAATACCCCCAAAGAGTCATATGTGATATGATAAATAAATAAAAAAAAAAATAATCGAATAAATAAAGGCGCGCGCACACGTTGACGAAATGTAGAAATAAATGGCTCGTCGACGACAATGATGAATAGAAAGTGTGTGTGTGTGTGTGTGTGTGTGTGTGTGCGTGTGTGCGCGCGCGCGCGAGACAGAATGGACCTGCACCGCGGGACGAGGACGACGACGGTTTCTCTGGGCGTGTGGTGGTTATACGGAGCCACAAAGGGATGTTTTGACAGGGATCGCTTTTTCCGCGGGACCCATCGGTCATGCGGATTGACAAGTCGGCCGCGCGGCCCGCACGGATATAGTGGCCCTCACAAGTCGCGAGACTACATAATGCGATGCATGATACGTATATATATATATAATATTATTATTATTTTGCCTGTAATCGGTTCTTAATAACGCGCGCCGCAACTGCCGCCGCAGCGTGAACTATCACTGCAGTTATTGTTGCATTATGATATTCGTATATAAGGTACCTATGTATCGTACATCTGTACGCGTATTGATGCAGCGGCGACAGACGTCGGGGCCGCGTCGCGTGTACAATGCGACGTGTTGTACACGTTGTGTACGTACTATACGCGTGCTGCAGCGTTCGCATGCCCGGCGAACACGAATTTCCAGTAGTCGATCTAAATAGCATGCGTCACGTTTCGCGGGCGGCAAAATTAACATTTACCCATAAAGACCATCGACGCACGGTCGCTGGTAATATCATTTAAAAGCACTTGCAGAATCGCGCGAGGTCAAAGCGCTATAAATAATGATCTCACGCTCCCGTCCTAAGCCTCCGGACCGTTCTTACCGTATTCTGATGACCGATAACATACGGGACCGTCTTAAATTCAAACATTTTTCACCGAGCTCCCAACGTTATTGTGCTCACTTCACTCTTCGCGCCCTAGGTTCGACAATCATTTGACCGGAGTGAAACGGGTTTTTTTTTTGTTCTTATCGATCGAGCCATCAACGCTCTGCTACGTTATCGACACCGAAACTTTCATGGATCTTATGTATATTTGTGTTCCTATTAGGCCTTCATATTCTACCGTAGGACAACACGACGTCGACGAGATTTTCCAAACTAGTTGCTCAGCAGATAATCGTAAGCCCTGACGTCGTGAGTTCTGCACACTATATTACAGTCGGTGTTTCGGCAACTCTAGACTGGCACTATTTATAATGTTACAAATTATTAGAAAAACAAAATACATAAAATGCTTATGGATGGTTACGCGTTATAATGGTCAGTTCAGACGATGTATGCAGAGCCGTGCCGTTAAGATTTGGCGCCCAGGGCAAAATTAAAAACATTCGCCCCCTATTTTATTTATCATTAATCATATTGCATTTCATTCCTATTAAATTAAATTTTTTTTTTTACAACGTATTTTGAACATTGATTTGACAAAAAACTAAAGCTAATTGTAATAGTAATTATTAAACAAAATAGTTAGGTATAATTTATTAATTTATACCGTAATAATTAAAAATGATACATATCACAAATTATATTATATATACATATTATATTTACAAGTTTAAAACTTAATTTTTCTGGACTTTATTGAAGCAAAATCTTCAATGACGTCTTCAAAATCAATGTTTTTCGTTATTTCATGCTCAATTGATAATATTGCTGAATTGGTTAATCTGTCTTGCGACATAGTTGACCGTAAATACGTCTTAGTTAATTTCAGTTTACTAAAAGAGCGTTCCCCGGAAGCGACGGTAACAGTCATGGTAAGAAACAATCTATATGCAGTCATTAAGTTTGGACAAGTTGATATTTTTTAATTGCGTTTAAAATATTTAAAGCAGTTGCGTTGAAGTCTGGTAAAATTGCTTTTACTTGATATTTAAAAAATTCTATTTCGCTAATTATTTCCTGGTCAATATCTTCGTTGTATTTAATAGCTAAATCAGCAGCACATTTTTTCAATATTTCAACTGGTGTTACAGATAGTGAATGACCAGATATTTGATAATTTTTCAAACCTCCATTTCATTTGAGCCATCATATTATCAAGAACTTTGTAGTATTCCAATATTAAAAATTGATCTGCAGAAATATCTTCATCCCATGAATTGTCTCCGCTCATAACTTTCCTTTTTATTTTCCTTTTAATTTTTAATTCTGATTTTATTCCAACTTTATCACAAATACTAATAGCTTCAGTTTTAATTTTTTCATTTCCACTATCACGCATTTCTTGAAGAGAAACATTTAAACACTTTATCATTTTTGAAGCCTGATCTATTGAAATATTTGAACTTTGTAATAATTTATTTACACGATATATTTGATTCAATATTTTATCCCACATGACTAAAAAATAAACAAATTCCAAATCAAACTGTTTCAATATACTTTCTGCATTAGCAACCCCGTCGCCAAAAATTGGATTGGTAGATATGTCACGTAAAGCTTTTATCACTTCGCCAAATTGACAATACAACGAATGAACTGCATTATATTTAGATGCCCAGCGTGTATCACTGTGCGTCTTTAATGTTATTTTCAAACAACGCATTAGTACTTCCCAGCGACTTGTTGATCCAGAAAAATAGTTAAATATATTTTGTACAATACCGAAAAACGAAATCATTTTTACTGATACATTAGCAGCATGTACGCCGATTAAATTAAGGCTGTGTGCAGCACAAGGGACAAACTGAGCATGTTTATTAATTTCTTTTAATCGAACTTGTACACCTTGATATTTTCCCGCCATGTTTGCGCCATTATCATAGCCCTGTCCGCGACAATTCTTAAAACTAAGTCCATCTTTCTCCAGCTTTTGTAATATATTAGTAGCTATTCCAAGTCCAGTCTTTTCATTGGTATAAATAAAATCAACAAAACTTTCTTCAATGACAAACTCGTTATTAACTTCTCTAACATATCTTATAATTTCACAGAGTTGATCTTCACGAGAAACATCCGGGGTGGAATCAAAAATAATAGAAAAGTATTTTGAATTTTTTATCCTATTAATGATTTCATTTCGAACTTTTAAACCGAGTAAATTTATAAATTCATTTTGGATTTTATTTGATAAATATGTGATTTGGCCCTTATGTTTTATGTGACTTGATAAAATAGAAGCATAGTTGCTAATTAGACCAATTAAATTTAAGAATATTCCACAGCCAGGTTTTCCTATATCACAATTAGATCCTCTTAAAGCTAAATTGTTTACGCAACAAAATCTAACACAGTCAATCACAACTTTCAAAATATGTTTCCATTTTTCACCGGTTCGATTCAGATAACGTACTAACATGACATGGTGATTTGTAAAATGTAAAAATAATATTATATAATACCAAAATGCAATAATTTTTATCTGGTTTTTAATTACTATCGCTTATCGACGTGCAGTTGATTTTGACATAAAGAATACGATAATTTATTATAAAGCCAAATCGGTAATACAAGAATAAAACTAAAACGTTACGGTTGACTTATTGTTATTACTCGAACATAGTCAGAAATTTGTTCAGAAAAAATTTGTAATGGTCCAAAATAATTGTAAAACAATAATCTTTCTCATATATTTTATTTATGTAAAGTTTAAAATATTATAAAAAAAAATTTTGGCGCCCCTTTAAGCCATGCGCCCGGGGCATTTGCCCCCCCCCCCCCACGGCACGGCTCTGGATGTATGTATTATATACATATGTATGGCAACTGTTTATCAAGCAATTGACAGAACCTGCAGTTGCTCGCGATTAGTCGCCCAGTATATCAATACGGTATCCCGGTATCCGGCCTTTTCGGCGAAAGGACGTTTTACCCAACGGATATTTTGACGTAAGGGCATTTTGGCGAATGGGTTCTAATACGTTAGTGTGAATATTGTTATGTTTCATAGAATAAACACGATAATCTCGCGATAATTTTTCAAATCGTGTCGAGCCCAACTGGGAGTCAAAAGCGCACTATAGTCACGAAATAATATAGTGTTGTAACTGTTAACATTTATTTCACGAATAACACGGTACATAGGAAGTGTTTTGTACAGAAATCAGCTGAAAACTTGGTGAAATCCTCTCTGCGTCGTAAGTCAGTTGGACAAAATTAATATCTTTAGCTGTGTAATCCACGGAAGTCGACCAGCATCTGCAGTTCGGCGTTAGTCGCGAGTTTCACAAATATGGTTAAGCTTTCGAATTATTGATCTATTTGGTGTTCATGTTCTCGACAGAGGACTTCAAGACGTTTCCTATAGTGCCTTATACTCGATTTTATTGAACATGCATTGTAATGTACTTTAACGATCAGCATAACATGCAGTGTCCTTTCGTTAAATATACCGCACTAAATGACTAAAAACGATTAAATGTTAAATTAATTGTAATATAATGAATATTCAGACCACTCGGAATGTGAACGGATAGAGAGTATAATTATAGTTTCCGTGTGAACAACCTTATGTATATAAACACGTCAGCGACTTGCTATGGAAATATGGCTTTCTTTATATAATTATATGACATATTATATTTATACTATTTATAGTCTATCTCCTATGTAACACTAAACATTTGGTTGAAGGCATTCACGTGTTTATCACTGATGCCATAATATAAGATTTAAAATATTTGATGCGTTAAACGCATGAAATTATAGCGTTATAATAATATACACGTCTGCGTACAATCTTCACACTTGCGAGTCTAAAGTGCGCTCAGAAAACACATTCAAAGCGACAAGCCTTACTTTGCTGCAGGCCGTTACTGGAAATTGGCTTCGCTTAAATGATCAAAACATGTATTGAAATTACCATAATCGTGTACTTCCTACACATTAACAAAAATAATCCGCCCGCGATCATCGTAAAACATATTATAGTTTCGCTTATCGCTCATCCGGGAGTAAAATATTTAACGGGTAAATGTTATTTTTAATTTGTTTTTGCCCGCAGAAATTACCGCAAAGTTGTTGCATAATAATTATGATTAGGTTTACTGGGAAAATAATTAACATTCTGTTAAAACTTAAAAGCGCGAAAGTGTTGCTAACGGCCTAATCTTATACAACCGTGTTGTTTTTTTATTTTTTCCGAAAAAAACACGTAACGCGTTTGTATTATTTGAATATATATAATATTTTGGCATTTGTGTACACGCAGTACGCGTATAATTTATTTATTTAATGCTTATAAAATTATAACATTATGTTTCTGCGTTAAAAATCGGACGTTTTTAAAAATATGCATACAAATGAAATGAACCCCCAAATATGCGCAAACAAGTTTTCATATTCTAATTCGTATTACGAAGTGAATAATTCATGCGACTCGAATCTAGCTATTTTACGGGCAATCGAGTATGAAAATATGTAAATGCGCACGAACACCCGGGCTGAACGTTTTATACATCATCAAAACTAGGGCTCGGATATTTATATAAATACGCATATTTTATAACCGCGACCTGACATAAATATAATTCGGGCGAGTCATGAATTCGTTTCGGATGATTCGCAACAGAACGAACCGTGTACCTGATGCGCACGTACAGTTCGTAATACTTTGAATAACAATTCGCACGTATTTTTATTGAAAACACACACATATTGTGTGTACGCGGGCCGTACGAATATTATACGCTGAACGCCGAGTCCTGATTGTCGAGCACACTCGCAAACAATTCGATATAATATAATGTCAGAAGCATAATCGATTGAAATGATATCCGTCGTTTAGTACACCCTCGGCTTCCACGAAGACCACGCGGTATTAATGACGAGCCGCTAATTCACACGACTGCAGCAGGTGCATCACGCGCATACAATATTAATGCATAATGCATACGTATATACCATATTATGTATTTATTGTGTACAGGCGAGCGACGTGCGTCACCGAGAGCAGCACTGCAGTGCACGCAAGTAGTAGGTACGCGTTTTGCGCGCGTGCAGTGTTGTACGTATAAAATATATAATATTCAATATTGTCGTTTCGCCACGGAACCAGCGAGAGTCACCTATGTACATATCGTGTGTACAGTAGGTATGTTTTATTTTCCGAAATCGAAACGATGTGCGCACATATGCGTACAGCGTCCGTCTCGTCCCGCTTGTTTAACGCGATCGGTCGTTTTTTTTTCCACCGCTATACGGTGCACGTATATACTTGATAAAAAATAAAAAAAAATAAAAAGACCGTTTTACCCCTCATAATGTCTGTATGGATATAGGCGCATTACAAACAACAGATGGAGCAAGATCAATAATGTTCCTGGCCGTGTTCGCCGACGCGAAACTGACACCGAGGTTTATGTATATCCAAGAGTTGCGCGTGATTGATTGGCCGCAGCGGTCGGCCGCGATCCACCGTATACGTATTCCTATGTAATATAATACACGCGTACATATATAAATATTATTATTTTACTTTTATTATCATTGTACACTTACCTACTGTTATATTGTCGCGGGTGCTGATACTATCTGGTTAAGATTATCCGTCACGTATTATTATAATATTTGATGCATATGTTTTTTTTCTTCCAAGTGGGTCATAAATTATAATTATTATAAGTACTGATTTCTGTTAAGTTACATCGCCCCGGGGCGTACGCACGGGGAGATGAATACACTTCACGTTGGTTGTATTTATATGTGTGTGTGTGTGTGTGTGTGTGTGTGTGTGTGTGTGTGTGTGTGTGTGTGTGTGTGTGTGTGTGTGTGTGTGTCTGCATGCGTGTACGTATAAACATTTGAATATTTTTTTTAATACGGTTGGCATGTACACAATAATATAATACGTCATATTTACGAATAATATTATACATGTCTTTTGTTAACGCGTCTCCGTTAAATAGATCTCCGGACACTTAAATGGATCCATTCTGTTGCCTCTCGTATACATTATATTATCTAGTCGAACACGGATCCATATAATTTTACTGCGATATGCGTAACATTATATGCCTGAATCGGTATTCAGCGTAGGTCGAAATGGTAAATGGCATGCGTATAATGCGACCAACGATCAAGTGTAACATATCAATAATTTTTTTGTTATTTTTTAGTTATCATTTAACTATTGATGCGCGTAAGTATGTTGATAGGTATTGGGCGATTCTTTAAGCGCGAGTTTCAAAAAAAGGTTATCTTTACACTCAAAAAACGTTTATGTGGAATATCAATGTTTTGTAGTTTCGAAGTTTTCTGTTATACTCTTGGGTAATATGCTGTGCTATAAGTTTGTTTTTACCGATTATTTTAATAAACAATTTAAGTCTTAGGTAAGCAATTGAAAATCAAACACTGTCGGCGGTTAAAACGATTCGTTTCATAATAACTATGAGGTAAAATAAATGTGAAAAGCTTGATGTAAGAGTTCTAAAAACTGCAGTATCCTCAGAAAAATCGGACCAAGATGGATCCTGGACAGTAAGGAAACCCGCCTTAGGTTTGGTTTGGTCCTCAATTCATATGAAAATTGTATACTATATGGTAGTTCGGAAGCTCTTCTAAAACCGAATACTTCTGCAATTACCATGCGAAACAACTTTACAATATCTTTATTTTCCTGTTTGAACGGAGATCAGGCGAGAACAGTTTATAACAAGACTTTCACCCTAACAGTATCTATAATATATAAAAAACTACAAATTTCTAAACTTTTATTTTAATTTTCTTGTCTGTACATGTATCTGGTATATATCTTACGCATTCTTGTTGAATGTTTAAATTTGTTATGAGTAAAAAGTGTAAAAATACAAATGCAATGTTATTATCAACGTTCACTACAATTTCAAAAATTAAAATACACTTATTGATAACAAAAATTATACTGTGCAGGAATTATTAATGCTAAAGTATCAATGACAATGTTTTCCTGCAAGGATAAAAAGACAGTATTTATTTTATTTATTAAGTCGATATTAACAATTCCAAATTTTGATGGTTTGATTTTTTTCCCTCGATTTTTGAGACATTGAGACTTGATATATTTTATTACTGCTGTAATAATTGTATTATATTATACTTTTAAAGATAACAACTTATGCTTTAATAGTTAATAGATTATAGCATATAGATAATAGATTATGGTTTATTATGATTTATAGATGTTGTTGAACGGACTTTTGAAAACAATAGTACACTAATCGCATTTTAAAAGCGATTCTAAACGACGCTTCGGGTGATCTCGATTTATATTGGCGTTGACCAATTTCATGCATTTATAAAAAATATTTGCCGTCGATTTTTTAAATACTGCACAATTTAGAGTATCTACCGTCAATCCCGTGTTCAAATTACTAGACAACTTTATAATATCACGAACAAAATGTATGAATAAATAATTAACATTAGGTACCCTTGTGTTGATACACGATTTGTGAATTATCGTTAGAACAAAGTGCGCGTGACCTCGTGTAACGAAATGAAGGTCTTAAGAGTTGAAGCCGTGATTGGTTACAAATCCAAGATGTTTCTAAGGTTATGATTGAACAAAAATAAATTAAAATACATTCCACGCTTCACTCCTCGGGATCCAGAACAGTTGTGTTTAAAAATGTCCGTGCCGTCGTTTTGTCTCCGGAAATATATACCGAGCGATCTTTCCAGAAATGACTTTACAAAACCCTAGAAAAAATGTCCGTGTAGGTCGTCGACTCGAATGACGATCACGATCTTGTTTTACGCGCGACGCTAACGAAGAAAAGAAGTAAAAAAAAACAAAACGTTGATTTAAATTTTAAGCAATAATCGCACGGTGTGGCCAGCGAGCAAATTAAATGGCACCATCGCGAAATCGTTTGCGTTACGCCAACACGTGATGCGTTTATGTATCCTCCCCTGGACCCCGATAATATTACACGAACCGCGTCCCTGTGGCACACGTCGCTCGCGGTATGAACCAATCGACGGCTATAAAAACGGTTCTCAACATTTTTCGTTCGCCGAGCCCTTGAGATGCAATCGAAAGTCCGCGGGACCACGACAGCCCGATCACTATCGTTATGGAATGCTAACATTACGTGTTGACTTGTTAACGTCGTATTATCAATAGCCGAATAGTCACCCCGAGTTATATTTTTCGGACGGCACGGTCGAAACACGCAGTGTATCGTATAATATGCAATTAATCAGACTTTCTATCGTTTACAGACACGTGTCCTAAGTTTTTAGGCTATTTCAGTCATGAAAAATGTACATGTTTTTTGTTTTTATTTATTTTTTTTTAATTATGACTTACAGTTCTGCATATATATATTCAAAGTTGAGAAATGGAAAAACTTCTGATTTCGTACACATTTTCTTTTGTCAAATACACATTTGTCCGAAGTTTCGGTCGTGATAACTTTGGACACGCGTTCGTTTTACGCGTTAATTTTGCTGGTAGGACGAACTTGGAAAAAACGTAGATATGTTCGGGTACACAAAGTTCATGAAATACTTTTTTCTCATAAAACATTAAACCAAAATATGGCACACAACTTGACGTGGGGTAGGACAATTACAATGCGGAATAATTGTCTTTTATATCGTTTCAAATAGTTCGTTTTTAACACCGAAAATAATATAATACTTTGGACGTCGCACACAATACGGATTCTTTATAAAACTTACACGCAACGAACTGTGTGATATCCCGGTTGCGAGATGTGCGCGTGGAGCCCTTACGTGTAGATCACTTTCGCGAAAGCCTGCCGGGTCCGCGGAGCGCTGCGGTTCGAGAACCTGCACCTCTCACCATGTACAACATAATGCGCGTACAACATGACGTTTTCGTTTCTTCGTACACGGTTTTAAAACGCGCGTACATTTCCGAGGCCGTAAAAATAAAGCGGGCCGTAAAATAATGAATTATTCACGAAAAATATCGTGGAACGGCTGCGGCGAGACGTATCATGTGCAGTAACTGGGTCCGTATTACGTTGCGCGCGCCACGCGTATTAGACCTAGCTTGTACCTGCGACCGGCGCACGTTATTACGCGTTCATAGTATCATACGTATACGTGTATACGCCCCGTGCGCGATAATTTATTGCGGAAATGTGATATATGCGTGAACGTTATTCATTTCCCCGCGCGTTCAAAGGACCAGGGACGCCGCGTCCCTCATCCTTATACGCGAAACCGCGTGCTGCCGCCGGTGCGGCGTGAAAAACGTCATGTTCAATTCCGAAAACCGTACGTACACCGCACCAGTCTTGTCGCGGTGTGCACCGGGTAGGCGCGCGCGACCGCGTTTTATGTTTTATGTTTCACTGAACTTAATGCGTTCGGTCATATTATTACATAGTGACGCGGCCGCCGCCGTCGCGAAAATACAAAATGGCTTTCGCGAGTCCCAAAAGGTTTTTCCCCGAACACGCGCGCCGCGCGTTATTGTGCGCGCCGGAATCTGCGGCGGAGGCGGGTGGGTGTATACGCCGTGTTGGAGAACTGAGGAGAGAGGGAGGGAGAGAGAAAGAAAATGAAAACGAGAAAAAAGCGAAAAAAAAAAAATAATAATAATAATAAAAAAATACCCGCCGCAAGGAAAACATGAATAAAACAATGATATATATGGCCTACACGTATGTACCTATACATTATACACGCGCGCGCGCGCGCGCGTATGTTTATATATATTTATATATCCTGCGAGGACGGTGGCGCAGGACGCGTGTATACATAAACGGGTAGGTATATAAATACTCACGCGGTCTGCGCGCACTTAACTCGTATTTGTTTCGGGTTCGCCGTATACGCGACAATAAATAAATAAAAATCGCATTAACCCCGCGCGGAATAAAATACATTTGACGTGGATCACTAAGGGATTTCGCTCCGGTGCGCCGCCGTTAGCCGCCGCGGGTATACGTGTATATATAGCAGAGCTACAGCAGTAATCCCATTTGCGTTTGTCATATCGCGAGGGCGACGGGGGAAATATCGGACGACACGTTGAAAAAAATTACTAAAACCGGGTGGGTATGAGGCGTGTGCGTGTTCGCAGTACAAAGTGTGTGTGCACAATGTACCTTTTGCGGCTCTCCCGAAAACATTAAAAGTATTAAAAACGTTAACTCGCTCGCCGTCGTTTATTTTTATTTATTTATTTATCATTATTATTTTTTTATGTACCTACTATTATATCGTTTTATTATTAAAACGTATACGCATGCACGGAACGGTGGTTTAGGAGGGACACGAATATTATTTCTCATTTCCCCGAATTACGTGCGCGTATGTGTTGTACATCGCGAGCCCGGGGAATATTCAAAAGTACAATCGAATAAATCCTGGGCGATTATACGCGAGCGTATATAACGTGTACTTATACTTTACAAACGTGGAAAAAAAAATTAACCACGGATATTTTAATATATATACATCATGTTCCAAACATTTAATTATTGCGACTACCCGTTGATTTATTTACTCGTTCATAAGTTTATTATTTTAAATATGTATATATAATATTGGTACTCATATCCCCATATAGTTAGTGTTTAATAGTTTCTATCACCATACAGGCACACGTTATGCAAATGTGTAATTCGTGTGTCTATGTGATAACAGTAGTAGTGACATGCGATTGAGTCTACGACATAATATATCGTCATCGGCGGTTTGAAGGATACGAAATGCGTGACATAAACGAAAAATATTCGAATTATCCGACGCGTTTCATAATCAATAACTACACAAGTTATATCTTCCACGTGGAACTCAGGTACTTTTATTACATACCACGATAATCGGTTATATTAAATATTATAATATTATATATCATTATTATAGAAGTATATGCATATCGCAGCCGTTCAGAAAAATCGGTTTCATATCGGTTATAATTTTTGCACCGTTTGTATCGAAGTTCACGCAAAAGTCACATTGTAAAACGTTTTGACGAAACTATATGATAGACAAAAGTTAGCAAAACATCTTGACTGAAAAAGCCAGATATCAATGATTGACCGTCAAACTGATTGACGAACGAAATAAATATATTTAGTCCACGAACCACTAGTGGTTCGAGAAGTACTGCATAATGTGTCGATTGTATGGTTACAGTGGTTTGTGGTTACACATCTCGGTGCAATATAATATTATATAAAATCCATTTGTATAATTTACACGTGGCAAATTATTCGTCCGTACGGACAATCGTGAATCTTACGTCCAGGACGTTACTGCCGAGTGATGATAATATGTACTGTCCCGCTCTATTTTAAAACTCAATAACGAGCTAATTAAAAAAATTGACAAATTCAAAACTGTAATTTGTTGTTTGAGTCACGTTTTGTTTGCTCTCGCTATATTTACTGCAACAGTTTGTTAATTGGTAACATTTACTTTGTGACAACATTATATTTTCAAACAATGGTCGTATCTTCTAATTTGACATTGTCATTTTGCTACGCGGTCGCAATTATACTGCAGAACGAATCGTCGGCCGTTAAACATTGATGAAACTGATACGGCGTCTCGAATTAAAACGCATTTTTCTTTCGGTATTTTGAGTTTTTCTAAACTACCGACGAGGATTGTACGATAAATAGCTGAAGTCCCATCTTTCCAACACTAAATCCGTTGTTATTTTTCATTTTGTCTTTTAATTTATAAAATTCGTTTTGCAAACATCCAAATGTTCCACCCCAGATCCATATTGATGCTAATTAGTTGAAGATGATTGAGATTTGATTTTTGTGCGTTATAAATGTATTAAAAAGTGTAACTGTAGTGGTTCCAAAACATTTTTCAGACGCTATTATATGTTATTATAAGTCACGTTACACTTTGGAAAAACATTTTCTATTTTCCAAAAATAAGTACTTTAAGATCGAAAAACACATACGTGAATAAGCAATATAGTCTTATAGGTTTATGGATACATCATACATGATTTTTCATAAGATTTTTTTTGTTTAAATCGATATCATACCAAGTACTTTTATTAGCATTCAATAAAAATTTCATAATTTTCGAAACATTTTTTTTTTCATTTTTGCAAAAGTTAGAAGTTTGAAACTATTATTTGACCTTATTATAAGTACTATACTGTACCGACCATATTTAGAAATATAAACCGATCCACTTAACCTCGTTCACTCAAAATCGTTTTTTGGAGAGCAATGGTAAATTGGTTTCAAGTGTAAAAGATCCATTCCTATATCTCTCCTGACAGTGGTGACTCACCCAACCTAGGAGTTTCGTCCGTTTTTCAATTGTTTTTAATTATATTTCATATATTAATGTTTTTTTTTAATAAAATTGTTCATCTTTTAACGGCATTATTTTCAAATTTAACGACACACTAGTTTATTTGAATCATAAAATCCATAATTGTGGCTGCGTAGTAGTGCATATTTTCTATCGTCTTATATTGACAGTTCGTTTTATAATATATCTATTAGAGTATTATTATTATGTACTCTATGTACTAGTTACGCCTTATACTTGTGGTTTGTTTTTAACTTAACGCGTAGAGTAAAAATTGCATACCTGTATTAATTTTTAATTACTTTATAAATATAAATATTTGAATAATTAAATAGTATGGCAAATAATAATTAATATAACAATTATTTGTGGGTTATTTTTTGTTATTTGTCCGTGGCAGGATTATTTTTTATTTTTTATGGAAACTTGAACGAAAAAAAATTGGGAACCGTGACATACATAATATTATTATTATCTTATATATATTAGATTCGATTTTTGTGTTGACAAATTATTAGGCATATAATAAGGTATAATAACAGAACACGGACCGGGCATACAGGATAAACGTGAAAGGTAACTACTTCAGGTTTTTTTTTTCATTAGAACGAGACAGAAAATAAGATTGTGATCAAGTGGGAGCCAGTATTTCGAAGTAATGCCAGTATTGGTGGCACGAAAAAAGGAAAACAAGGATTGTAATCAAGTTCCAATAAAATAGATTGATTTCAATAATATGTATCATTTTGGATAATTGGCTACTAAGCAACAAATAAACGTGACTCATGCGGCATGACCACGAGAGACGGGGTGAAAACAAATCTGAAAAATGTAAACTGTTGCGACAATATGACATCATCGATCATAAATTGTAAGGTCGACCCAATTGTAAAAAAAAATACTCTATGTACAACTGAAAAGCGATTTAAATATATATGATTTGCAGTAATAACTAATTAGGAACATTTCGATCGGTGTTCGATTATACTATAGCATGGTCGTCTTTAAAGACTCGAACTAACTATAGGCTTGCCTGATAAAATTATGTCGATTATTAAAATAAAAAAGCCATAGCCAACCCAAGTACCCAAGCACAACTGTAATATTAATGTCACTGTGGTAATGTTACAATGACGTATAAGTCATAGTTATGGTTATGAAATGTTTGTGCTGTGAAGTAAACTGGGTGTTTTTATCAATATTTAAAAAAAAACACATAATGTTGTAATATTATCTATAAGGCCAAAATCTTTATGTCCCAAACAATAAAAAAAATGGCCTGAGAACTATGATTTTAAATTATTCAAATATTACTTTAAATTAAAAAAATTTTGTTAGATACGGGTTTTGAGAAGGTATTATACCATTGGTTTTATGATCATATCTTATTTGTGTAAAAATTAATTAATAACATAATCATCTCACCCGAAAAACTATACTGCATACTATATGCATTGTATTTATAAGCATGTAATATCTTTTATACTTTAATATTATTTTCTTAAGATATACAATATTCAATACTTATTTTTATAAACAATATTTATTGAAATAAGCCACACTTGAAAAAGAAAAAAATGTTAATTATACATTCTAGATTTTGGGAAGATAAACATTTATGTTTGATTAAAAACTTAAATCTTTCATAAAAAGTTACTTCGAGTGTAGGTAAATTGATAAAAAGAATAAGCAGAATTAAACATTCTGAACTTTTAGCAAAATGTGTAATAAAGCGTATAGAGCTAGTCTTGCTATTTAATTTTCAAGCTATAAAGTGAAAACTTATCCTATAAAAACCAGCATGAATGGTTGTGAGAGAATTTTGAACAGCATTAAAATTTTTGTTTTTATTATTAATTTAAGTTTTTGATTTTTCTTGGAAAATTACTGAGAAAATTTAAAATATAACCATTCTAAGTAAGTTTTGACACCTTCAACTGATTTACTATCTCAGAATGAATTTAGCAAAAAAAAAAAATATACAGAAAGGAAATAAAAAAAATAATAAAATTAAGTGGGTTCTGAAATTACGATTATTTGTATAGGACACTGAAATAAGTCCGAAACTGAAGAAAAGTGTAGACTTGGATTTAGCGTAATATACGGTACGATAAAACGAAACAAAAATGTGCGCATAATATACAAACCGTAGCCCCGCTTAAGTCGAACAAGCACCTATGCGTGATGCAATACAGATAATATTATTACGATGTGATGGAACGTAAATGAAAAACACAAACGAGAAATAAACGACACGCTCATAAATGTGATATTGTAAATCCGTGTTATTTCACGAGGTAATTAAAACACACCTTTTGATGATTTTTACCGCGCGCGTGTACGATGACTGATGCACGATAAAGTGCAGTTATTACAATACTATTACAACGAAAGTTTCTTAATTTGGCCGCTTGGACACTTAAAAATGACCATTTACCTCATGCTTATGAGCCAGTACTTAATAAATTAAATCTTTCTTCTCTAGTGGATCGGCGTATTAATGCTAACCAAACTTTTTAAAAAAAACTTATTGATTGTTCAATCGACTCCCCTGAATTATTAAGCCAAATAAATTATAAAGTCCCGCTCACTCTATCCTTTCTACGATCCTATTTGCACTACCAACTATTCTCGTACCCATGTTAAGGATGATGCGCATTGCCAATGAGAACCCTGTCTCTTTTGATTATTAGTTGTAATTTAATCTTTCCATACACATGTTATTATAAGTATATTTGTACATAAATATTAATATGTTATATTCATGTATATAATAGTGTATCCTTGGTTATCTGTACCTGGGCCACGGCCCGTTCCGTGATAGAATAAATAAAGAAAATACTTTGACCGCGCGGAGGAAATGGAAAACGATTTGTTCCGCCCGATTTTCCGGTGGCCGCGACACGAGACGTGCGTACGATTCACGGGGGCAATCAAGCAAACGTACACGCGTACACCCGGGTAGGTGCCGCCGGTGCACGTGCGTGAAACGAAATAATAACGTATCGTCGGAGGTGGCGACTTGTCATTATACGTGCACCGCGGCCGGTGCACTAGCCCGTACGTAACGTCACGGAACTGCCCGGCGCGCACGTGGGGAGGTTACTGTTTTATGGCGCGCACAGGTACGTTTCAGGTATGCGCGGTACACGCGCGTGTGTTACCGCGTTATTATCGTCATTTTTCATCTCGAGCGGGACCGTTCGCGCGCGCGCGCGCGCGCCCCGTTTCGGTGAAAAAATATACGGTACGAGCACTAATGCACGTCTAATAGAATAATAATGCGGTGCTTAAGACGCGAAGGGCGTTGCCGACGACGGTGCACCTACCTGTATTTCAGAGGTCTCGCGGCGGCGAACCACCGCACACAGGTAAACACGGTAATGATAATAATCACGCGTGCGCGCGCGGGTCCGGTGCATATCCGCCGAGGACTCGTTCGGCGGTCGGTCCTGACCACAGCGCCACGGAATCAAAATAATATACAGTCAACTCGCGACATAACGAATTTCAAGGGACCGAGAAAAAAATTCGTTATATCGAAAGTTCGTTACATCGGAATTCGTTATATCAAGAGAATATACCAATTGAATTCGTTATAACGAGCTTTAAAACAAAAATTTAAATCAATAAAATACAAAAACATATGTATGTACATATTTATTTAATAATTTTACTATTCTTATACATATTTATAAAATATATGAGTCATATAAGTATGTGTTTATTGTTTAATTTCAATATACAGTCAACATAATTGCGATACTGTACTTGAGTGTACTATCGCACTTCGTAATCTATTATGTGGTAATAGCAACATACTTATTTTTATATATTTTTCATAGAGTTATACACTAGAGACATGTATCTTATATTAAATAAAAATTAAAAATTCGTAATAGAAAGCGCCAAATTTATAAAAATTCGTTACATCGCGAGAGTTTTGATCAAAAAAGCTTCGCTACATCGAGGGGACCAAAATACATTACATTTGTTCGTTATACCGCGATATTTTCAAGGGACCGGTAGTTTTATTCGTTATATCGAGATTTTCGTTATATCAAATTTCGTTATATCGCGAGTTGACTGTATTACAATATGTACACGGGAAAACGGTGGACATGTACACAACGCGAACCAGCGCGTCTTAATATCGGACATTAGGAGGTCGACGGTTGAAATTTACATATTCAGACGATAAAGCGTAGTACTGTAATGTGTACGCAACAAGGCGCGAATGTCACAGCCCTTTGTCGGTGTACCGTCGATACGAGGCGGCGGCCGAACGGAAAGTTTGCCCGGTTTGTACGATGATAATTGTTTATTTTATGGTACCCGGCCGACGCACGGGACAATACGTTGTACGTATTTTTTTTTTATAGCTCAACAATTAGACATTGATAGAATACAGATTGAAATTGAATTAATACACATAAATACTAAACGATTAAGCCAGTATCCAAAATAAAATTTATGACGATTTTAACAGTGAAAATGCACTTAGAATTTACAATGGAATGGAGATTAAAGGGGCAATTGAGAGATCTGAGATAATTAATTTAGACTAGGCGTTTGGAATTCAGAGCAGGACAAACAAATGATATATGAGAGAGATCACAAAGACATGAAGTGTACAGAAAGGAGAATCGTTTAGACCAAGATAAAAAGAGTGACTAGGTAAAAATGAATGACTTATGCATAATCTATTAAATTGTATGACATGTGGTCTTTGTAAATTTTAATTGTTGAGCCAAATATTTTTAAAAAAATATAGGGCGTGATGTCCCTATATCTTGAGGCAAAGTTGGCAGGTAAATTATTCCAATAGGAGGACCAAAGATTTGAGATGTAACGTTTTATAAAAGGTGTAAAGTCGTGTGTACGGATCGCGAGTTCCGTTCGACAACGTATAGGTACCATCATCACTCGTGAAGTCGTGTGCAATGACATCGTACTGAACGTGTTGAAAGTGTTTACTCGGGACACACCGCTGCGCAGTCTTGGGCGGAATCGATTTTTCACGTTTTTCGCGTACAACGCAATTTCGCAAAAAATCGACCGTTCAATAAATATAAAGCAATCGCGTAACGAAGGCGTGTGGAACCTTTTTTTGTCGCGGCCCTCGTTGTGGTTGAACATTTTAATTTTACATATCAATTCGCAAATATCAAGCGTTCGTTATACGATTTGGAGTCGATTTAGACTTGTGTAGCTATGATATTTTTAAAATTTAAGCTACGAGCGCCTCTCAACAATTCATATCAAAGTATTCTGATCTTATGTACTTGATAATAGTTTGGTGATGTTGTACGACAAATGTGTTTCTGACTGTCGATACTTAAAATAATTATTGTAGCCATGTGTTTAGTGCAGTTCGCTGGAAACAAATGTATTGAGATTATGTACTAAGATTGTAATTTTAAAACGTTCAACTGAATTTTTTATGTGGCCCTATGAGGCCTTAAATGCCCATTCATGGCGTAACGTTACGAGATTCTTATTAACAGTTTTTTTTTTTTTTATTGTTTATAATAATTAGTACAACAATAAATAATATTAACTATATTATCAACAAGGATTTGTGCTAATCTGCAGTGGATAATACTCAACTTAGTTCGGCCATCGTATTAAATCCAATTATTTTATACAAGTATTCATAAATATGTATTTTAAGTATATTGTATGAAATATGTTCAAAAGTGCAATCAAAATGAATGAATTAAATGATTTTTGATATATGTAGATTCCACTCTACAGTAGGGTGACCAAATTAAGAAAATAAAAAAACGGGACATCTGAAACGTCTACCCCCCCCCCACCCACAAAAGAAAAATTCTTCCATATGCATTAATAACACATATGCACACAACTATAGAGAACATAGTGTCTGTTATTTATAAATTTGGTTTCTAATTTTAAACATACCTATATATACGAGTAAAACTGTTTTATATTAATTGTTTCATACATCGATATTTTTTTCACAAACATAATATAATAATATTGAAATAACGGGATTAAAATAGGACCATCTTCTAAAAACGGGATAAAAAGCGTCCCGTTCGAAGTTTGTCGGGACTACGGGACATGATGACCAAAAACGGGACAATCCCGTTTTAAACGGGACGTCTGGTCATCCTACTCTACAGGGATAGCCTATTTTTATAGACATGTGTGGTTTCTTACATGTTGTTGCGATCGATCGAAAATGAAATGAAAAAGTTGTCAACGTAAATATGTAATATAACAATGTACAATGTACACATATATGTTTATTTCACATTTTTTTTTTTTTTAATTATATTTTAATATGACACAAATTAATACAATGATGATTATTGATTAGATTAGGTGGGTACTAATAATATGATAAAAAAATGTGTTTTGTTGGTTTTCAGAAAAAAATTCCCGATAGACTCGAACTCATTATGTTGCAACTGATCTTTTGGCCACCCTGCCGTATATGGTACTATATATTCTTTAGAATTTAGATTGATAGATACTGTGTAGACCGTATACCTTGGTGAAATCAATTGTTTTCAACGCGAAATCTACTCGCAGGTTTTTCGTTTTTTATTTATAATTAAGTTTTTGGAGAACCGCTCAAATCTTTCACTTCTCCCACAAATATATCACCAAATAAACCGACTGGTAACACAATACAATATGCACTATATACGCGATCTCTCTGCGGAAACGAAAAAAACCACTTATTGTTGCAATACAAAAACGTAGAAAATAGGTATACTCCGATTTGTAATTAATTGAAATTGAAATATTAACTTTATTATTACACACCGACGTATACGTGCATGGTGCATGTATGAAAGCGATATCAAAAATTTAATTTCGAATTTTTTTTCTGCCGAAACAAATTATCTGAGCCGACGATAGCGTATATAGTTTTAGCACGAAATGTTTTAAGTATAACGTATATACGCGTGGTACGCATGTATAATCTGGTTTCGTGTCGGCACAATAAATCACGTTTTGGAAACCCGTAATTTTACGGAAAGAAAATATAGGATTTAATTCGGTGAGTTGTCTAACAGAACCGTAATATTCCTGCGTAGATCATATTTTCTCGTGTCTATGACTGTACAGTTTGTGTAATATATATACCTATAATCTCCTGTATATACTCGGAACACATAGATCGACGCTCCAGTTTCAGTCCGTGCCAGCTCTACGAATTATAAATACGAGTCATGTATTTGAAATGTATGAAATACAAAAAGTAAAATAAATGATAAATATTTAGACATATAATGTTGTTGAACGAGTGTTTTACACGTTATCTTTTTTTAAATTTTTTTTTCAACGTACTTTTAAACTAGAACGTTCAATTTGCGTTGCAGCTAAACAATAACAATGTTTTTGGTGAAAAAGAAATTATATCTACTGTTATATTTCACTATTTTTGATTAAAGCAATTTCAATGTAAAAAAAAAAAAAATGTAGTTCATCGTTGCGCTGTGTATTCTAATGATTTGCTCTTTTGTTATTTACACTTTAATAATTTACATATACCTCAATCAGTGGCTGTTGAAATCAACATAATAATAAAAAGAATATTATATTTCTCAGATAACCAAAAAGTAAAATAAAATTTACATTCAGCCCTAAACTCTTTCGATCTTTGAAAATGAGGTTTTTGAAAACTCCCTTTTTATTGCTTCATATCTATAGAGGAAACAATATACAAAACGTCAAGGTCATACGTTTTGTTGTTTTTCAGATGTAAGTGATGCGCGAGTTATATTTACATTTTTATAGATAGACTAGAACGTTTATCATGCGTTGTAGCTAAACAATAACAATTTTTTCATCGAAAAAACAAAGATTTGTCTTAATCTTCTTATTACACAAATGTAGCAATATTCTTGCCAATATATATTAATCACTGTTAATTTGAAGCAATCCGCAAATCGGCCTATTTTACTTACGATGGTGTGTTACCATACATAAGCCCACATATACTCCCTTTCTATGAAATACTGTAAACTTCCAGAACCGTTCGGAATATAGTTGTTGGCGTGCGGCAAGGCTGCTTGGAGGCTGGAAGAGCTTAGACGTTATGGAATCCACGTCCCGCATGTAAACGACTTTATTATACAATATATGAGACGTACTTTTTTTATTTTAAGAACTATCTGTATGAACAATTTAGCTCAACAATTATTATTATAGATAAAGATAATAATATTTAGTGAATATAATAATAATAACTATAGTAATAATGATTGTATATGATAGAGTGTTGATTATATAAAACGATTAAATTGAAATAATATATAATGAGTTAAGAGAATAAATTAATAATAATCAATTACAATAGTACCTATATAATATTACATAATGCGATAAGTTGTACAATTTGTTTTAGAAGCATTTGAATGAATATTATTGCCTATGGAATTATTTGATTGTTATTTATGGCAGTGAGAAAATAATTAATAATAGAAGTTAGATCGAAAAGGAATTTGGAAAGTAGTAGCTAGTTCTATATTTATATTTCGCGGGGTGTAATTGGAATTATGACGTGAAGTAGCAGAAGCATAGGACGGATTTGATTTGAAAGGAGTATTAGCTGGTAGGGACTCCGAGGGCTTATCGGTAGGACGAGGATTATTATTTCGTGGGCCTACGGAGGTAATTTTTTGGTGCACGAGGCTTGGCATACTCTGCATCCCTTGAAGTTGGCCGTATTGTCCTCGGAACAGAGAGCGCATTTTCCTGGGCTATTGCGATCCTTACCGCAGTCTTCGGATAGGTGAGCCACATCCATTCAACGTGACGAGATTGATGCTGGCAATGGCTAAATGAGTGTGCCGTTATTCTTTGTGAAATTGTGGAGGACCCCGTCTGTTTTCAAACGACGTACTCGTGAGTCTGTACAATGATTGTTACTATGCGCGTATGAAATGGTACTGTTATACGGCTGCCCGAGACACGCAATAACATAGCTGGCAGATGTTTACGCGTTGATTGTCGAAGCGGTTACGCGAATTTAGTATCCCGAGGTATTTTCATAACGCGCGGCGAGACGTCCATTGACGATTTTGAAATCGTTTGGTACTCATTAGACGTTCTCCCGCACAACGCGAGCGTAATACGTACCTATATATTATAATAACACGTATCCATTTGATTCGAGACGCGCTCGGAGAATAAATTATTATTATTATTATTATTATTATTTTTACTATTACTATTACTGTTATCGTTATTAACGTTGTTTACGGCTATACCGACGCGTCACAGCTACTAAGCATATATTACATGCCGCAGCAGCCGGGTGTTGCAACGCGTCCGTGCGGACAGTGCTGTGGCGTTTCGCTTTGTACTTCGCATTTTTATTCCCGTACGTAATACGTGTACAATCGTAAACGGAAATCGATTCGAGCGCCGCAGCCCGCGGGCTTGTGGGCCTAAGGACGCGGACGTTAACTGACCGCTACGCACCGGGTACGCGGCTGGGCGCAGTTCCGACGGTAGTAGGAGAACTGCGTCGTCGCGTCTCGGAACCGAAAGGATTTTCCCGGATCCGGATCGCCAAGATCCGTGAGACGGGCTTGCGAGGACGCGAGAAGCAATGATGGTCGGGTGTCACGACGAGGGGCTACGTGCTCATGTTATAATGCCTGTTTTTTTCGTGCACTTCCCTCCCGTTAGAGTTTAACAATCAAAATTACAATATTATAAGATTATGACTTGTGCGTGATGACAAACGTTCAACTACTCGTGTATCACTGCTGACGGATCACTGGTATTTGATATTACAATCTAATGTGCGCACGACGAGTATTACATTTATAATCAATTATACGACTAATAATTAAATTATATGACTAACGCGAGCTACGAATAATACATGATTATAATTAAGTGTTCCTATTTGTTGTGTAGTAATCAATAAATAGTATTAAATTAGTTTATTAAATAGGCAGTGTAATAATATATTACCTTATACTTAATAGACATTTTAGTAAATATTACATTTCTAATGTCCGAAGTAGGTTACTTATCGAGAATGATGAAAATTATAAAGCGCAGCAGTGATGGCAATTATTTTATAAACCTTTAAATTCACTTGGATTAATGTACAAGATTAAACAAAAAAAAAAGAACAAATTAAATTAAATTGTATGTATTTATATTAAATAGACATTTTTTGTTAGTACAATGTACTATTGTGATTTATGTTTTTTCTGTATTATTAATATAATAAAGTGAACAAATGCTAAGAAGTACAAATTCGTGCCATAAAAGATAGATAGTTTTAATTTAACACATTTTTACTCAATGTTCTCCGGGGCGTTAAAGTAGCATTAAAGTACCCCGAGGCCAAATATTTTTTACCCTTTTTGTGGAGTGTGACTTATGAATCGTAGTCAATTAAATCTCCGTGGAACTTTGAAGTAAAAACCTTGAACTTAGAGTAATTTATGTTATGATTTGTCGACCAATCACTTGAAAATTACCAGCACCTTTATCATACATGTACGCCCAAAAAAAATGATTCGCGCCCCGAAGTAAATGCCTCGGCTATTGCCCCCCGCGGTATAATCTATGCGACTAAATGTTTTACAAAATGTCCTGAATTCTTGATTGCCTATTTTAAAATTGCGAAATTGAAAAATAAGAGACGTATGCGAAATTACGATTATGCAAATATTTAATATAATTTAAGTCTTCAAACAATTTTATTTCTGTAGGTACTAAACCGAAATATTCTGATATTGGTTATGATGGTTTTGCTGTTCGATAATCAGATTATAACTTCCAGAGTTTTTCAATTTGGCATTGATTATTTATAAATATATGTCTTCTTATTTAGAACTACATACATAATATGTTATAGTTCAGTCTGCAAATTTATCGCAGTTAGGTATACACACTTAATACAATACACACCAATGAACTAAAGAGTTCATAGACATGGTAATTATTTGCGTTCAATAATCAGTAAAAGTAGGTAGAAGGAACTCCTGCAATGTCCGAATAATATATAAAAAATGGTTTTTATATAAACCGTGCTCTATAGGGGAAAAACACTTCAACGTAATATTAACACTTTCTCTCAATAACATAACGTATATTATTTTCGTGGAATAGGATTTCGAGAAAAACGTGAAATGGTGAGGGCTCGAAAAGTAATAGAGCTGCACATTTGTACGATGCCGTTTCATAGCAGCCTTGTACATATTGTCAAATTTATAGACAGCCCATGCCCCATACTGTACACTTCAATATAATTTGCATAAGAAAAATTTGAGCAGACACTGAAACCGTGATGTTCATATTTGAAAACTTCTTTTACCTACTTATTCTGCGATTACAGGTATTGTGTACTACAACTATGATATTAGATCTTTAATCATGAGGACCAGATAATTCCAGAAGCATAAAAGCGTAATGCTCTTTATATAATATGATATAACCTTTCTGCAAGTAAGCCTCATGTATTGGTAGGAATTAGTTTACACCGTCCTCTTAAATAATATTACATTTATTATAATTTCT
Source organism: Periphyllus acericola (assembly GCA_949715065.1). NCBI lineage: Eukaryota > Metazoa > Arthropoda > Insecta > Hemiptera > Aphididae > Periphyllus > Periphyllus acericola. Next base: position 4,076,769 of record OX454264.1, read on the forward strand.
TTTGGAAATCTAAGTAGGAAGAAATATTGTATGTCTTTGTTCTGTATATATAATAGGTACATACAATAATGTAAATATATATATAGGCTATGTTCAAGCTATGTCCCACTGAGGATTTACCCATTGTGATACATCCTGGGATAATGAAGATATTCATGTTATATATTTTTTATGATACTCACTGGGACAAGAACTACAAATAATTTATATTTTAATTAAATTTAATGTTCTGATTCAAAAGTTAAAAACATTTTCGTTTTATTGTTTTCGAACAATTCTCTATATTTTCTGGAAACTACATTTCTTTTTTACAAATAATGGAGATAATAAAAATAAAATGTTGAAACGTCAACATTTTCAGACACATAAACTATGGCTATCTTCAAATGCACTGAAAATAAAAAATTATTTGGCTATAGCCTATAAGCTTCATATCCATTCAACGAGTTTGAAAACAAACATTTTAAACGAATAATTTAGCACGTTTTGTCAGTTTTGTAGAAATGTTTAAGGGCACTTCTCAATTTTCGCTTTGTTTTTTTTTCTTATTTATCATCGATGTATTTTATTTTTAAACATAATACGAACGTACCTACTTATTTTCACTGTTGCTGTCAGCCATCTGTTTAACCACAATATACTATATCACATGTGAGTGCGGTGGTTTGACAGATGGCCACAGATCGGTAGGGCAATCGGATAGATTGTGTTTCGAGAGCGAAACGAAATTCGATAAAAATGCTTAGAAAAAAAAATAAAGATAAAACTTTAAGACGGTGATGGCGACGATCGTGTGACATTTTACAAAGTCCGACATCTTGAACACACACACACACACACTCATTATTTTGTATAGTCAAAGCGATTTTGTAGAGTCATCTTATATATGCGTATGCATGCGCATGTGTGTGCGTTGTTGTAGGGTCACGTGATTAGATTACCACGGTGCTCCGTAGTCTTCACATCCTGCAGGGACGAAAAGTGCACGAAGAGAGACACTACAGAAGAGTCCTTTTGACTATAACCTACACACACACTTGCATATATACAGGTATAGGTTTTTCCGAGTTTAAACTTTCTTTGGCGCAAGACGAATGGAAACTTGCTCTCGGCGTAATAATAATTACGTTAGGAAGACGTATCGGTCGGTCCGGGGCAATTGCAGGGACCGTCCGAGTCGTTGTCCGTCGAAGTTCGCAACGGTTATTGGCACTATTGGCTTGCGGTCCCCGTGGAAATCCCTACGTCGTCTACCCGATACGAGTACAAACATCCGAATTACGTGGCAAAAGGGTCACATTAAGCCCGGGGATTGTGGGTATGCAGTCCATGTGGGTACGTTTCAGGGTCCTAAGTGTACGAGTCTCGGATTTAAAGGCTCTATTATAATTATGAAATTATTCGTTATAACACTGACATTTTACCGTACAAAAATCTTGTACTAATCTTAATGTACTTGAGTTCGAATATTATAACTCCAATAGTTTCATTTATATATCATAGCTTACATTTTGATATTTAATTTCGGTGATCATACATTTTAATTTCTATATATGTAACGAGTTATTATACCAATTTTTAAACAGCTCTTAATATTCACGGAATGTGTCTTGAAGTTGTGGTGCGCATACTAAAAATGCCACTCATAAACTGCAGTACGTTTTTTGATAAAAAATATATAAGAATTTAAATAAAATATTATTGTTTTATAGATTTTACTATAATGATGTATAACATTATCTTAGAAAAACATTTTTTACACAACATAAATCCAATGATTGTGCAATTTATGTGGTCTTATCACGATTAAAAAGAGTGAAATCCATTTAACCTCTTCGCATACGTAGAACATTTGAAACGATTTTTCAATTCCAGAGTTCAATAATTTCAACAGTATAGTCATATAGCAGTATACGCGTACTGCGGCTTAAGGTCAGCACCATCAATTACATGATGGCATGACACGCCACTTTTATGAATATAGAATAGACGATTGATAGCCAAAACATTTTTTTTTTTTTTTGCAACATTTTATTTTTGCAGACATACACACTGTCTTACGTCAGCTGAAAAATAAATCGGTACATTACATATTTTATATTCTAAATACCTCCATATCATCGAGTAACGAGTTTCGTTTTTCTCCAACGTTGAATGTAATATACCCACTACGATATCATAAATATATTTAATACTCAAAACTCGAATACATACGGTTCAGTCAATTTCTGTATATCTCCTATAAAAATATGCAATAACCGTTTTCACGAGTAACAACCTATCTATTTAGAAATTATTTTAACATTTTTAAATGTAGACACTAGACACGTACAATTAGTGTACATTAGGCGAGAAATTACTTGAGCGAGAGCCACTTGGACTGGTTCTACCGCATTCGCATGATTACGACGTAGGGGATGATGTATTGAGAAAGCGTACAAATGATCATTACTTAGCAATCTCGTAATTACGACCGCAGATGGGTAAAAAACATTTTCAGTGTATTTGCAATGAGTGATCGAGCAACTATAATACGTATTTGGAAATGTATGTTCAAACAGTTTGAGTGCACACCTCTACATAATTATTCCCGCAAGACATTAAGACTCTTAATATGTATATCTTTGAACAATGATATGCCATCGATAAGGTGATTAATTTACAAGCAGGTACACGGTACACAAATCAAAACATGATAGTAGTACCGAATGATACCCGAAAGATTCCCGTAAAAATGTGTGAACCTTATCGTTCCAAGAGATACAGTGGTATTTTCGTTCGAAAATAATATGCTTTCGCCGTGCGAAAGTCGCAAAAGAGTGTTTTGAATACTTGCAAACGCTCCGGATGGCGTCCAAGTCTGGTGGTTCGTGCGTAAGGTGTACACGCACGAATCCTAGAACCGTCGAGGAAAGGAGGACCGAGGACAGCGATACAGCGAAACGTTATGCTACGAACCGTAATAATATATTGCACGTGTACAAGCCGTACGGTTGGTCCCTTCGAAATTGTTTTTTTCCGAATGACCCTTTATGTAAATACATACGTATTTTATACATTACGCACGGACATACTTTGTACGCGTATTATAATATTATACACATTATACACGCACACGCGCACGCTTGTACATATATCACGCGGTCGTCCGTCGTTCAGGAGATGTTCTAAAGGACGGACGTGTATCACGCAGCCGGAGCTAATGACTTCCTGCAATGTATACCACCTACGGGCCGCGAAGCAGTATACACGACGTCTCCTGTTACATGCATCATGATGCACTCGTATTCGTATTACGATACTCGTGATTTGTAGCACACGTCTTCATTATTTATCATTCCCGTTGAATATCAATGAGCAAACGAATACCGTAGGTACGTGTACTAACGACATACTACTGCTACTACTATACGACCCGGGTGTGTGCATGTGCGTGCGTGTGTGCGCGTGTTTGTCAATGCCCGATGGCGCCGTACGTGCGTTATAGTACGAGTTTTACGAACCGATTGGATTCGGGCCGAAGAGAAGCTGTTGTAGGCGCCCTGAAAAGAAATCCTGCGGCCGCGACCGCGCGGCATTTATCCGTTGAAAACTTTATCGAATTCGGACGAGCTGCAGAAACAATAGGAAAGAAATACTTACTCGCATGGTACGGCACACCTATTTCTTCAATCCGATTACGAAGAGATTATTAAAAACAAAAACTTACCATGGATGAGAACGTTTTTGTAACGTAGCACCGTACTCACAGGTATTTGGAAATCGGCAAATTAATTATTACACGAGTGCAATGATATTTTCAAGATTGTCACACCTGTTATATAATAATATGATCATGTAGAAAAATATCCGATTGGGCGCCGAGTCCGAATGTTCGACCTTTGTTTTTTCGATTTAAATGTATTGATGTTAACATATTATTTCCGATGAATGTAGAGTGAACTTCAGCTGCATAAAACGATTGAGCAAGATTTTGGACGGGTCACAGGTCGTCCAGTGACGGGAAATTAATACCCGATTAGGATTAACTGTATCGAATGTTTCTATATACGAAACAGGAAATCGATCTTCTCGCTTTTTCTCCGTAAAAGGATCAATTATGTTGTTGGAGTTATTTTTTTATTTAAGGCTAATCTCGTTTTTAGCTTCGCTATGTACAACTTTCCAGCTTGTGGTTCAAACCCCTACACAGAGATATTCAGTGACGCACACAGGATTAGAGGATACTTGAGGGCACATGTAGTGAAATAAAATTACAAAAATCACTCGCCTACATAAAGTATCGTATATTTTAGTGTAACAAAATAATCAATAACTTATACATGATAAAAATGTACAGAGAAATGGCAATTTTATTATATTTCCACGTAAAAGTAGTGGATATCTTCAAAAATGTTTAGAGGAAAACAAGTTTCTAAGGTGTTCTGCATTTTAATAAAATATCTAAAAATGCGATACTGCTGGTAGACACGTAAAAATGGTTTAATATAAAAAATAAAATGAGTTAAGACTTTTTTCGTGGTAAGTACTAGCAATAAATTAGTCACTTAGAAAAAAAAAAAAAAAACCAGGAAAGTATATTAAATTAACATTGCCGTTTGGTTCGGAATTTAAAAATGCTTTTTAATCGAATAGAACAGTATAATTAACTCATAAATAATTACATTACAAGACAAAAAACGGTGATCGTATTGTATCGAGAATTCATCGTACGCGCCGATGAATAATTAACGTACTGTCAAAATTTTAAAATACGTATTGTGTGTATAATATGTTGTATAGGTACCTATAATGATTTATAGATGTACTATTATGGCACCATCAGTAAGTGTACCTATATATATATATATATATATAATACACATTTGAATACATGTAATGTATTATATTACAGCGAGTCAGAACCCAATGCGGTGTGTTGTGCAATGCCGTTCCCGATACGTACAGTTCATGCTTAACATAATATCCATTCATGTTTATTCAAATGCGATGGCGAACAATCGGATGAATGGACGCCGTGACTTACATATGACGTCATGTCTGTACGTACGATCTTGACACCGCAGGAATGTTCAACGTGATGGGCGGTCGGACTCGAAAAATAATAATAATAGTAATAATCGTTGTCCGTCGGTCTCGTGCGCGCATTGTACCACATGTAAGTATGTAAATCTTGGTAGGAGCGAGGTGAATAATGAACAAAATTCGTCTGGCCCGGCGAGTATAATAAGTTATAAGCTATAACAGTTACAACTGGAGCCCAGATTTAAATGCTCTAAATAATTGTCAAAAATACATTGTACAGCAAAAATACCGTTAAAAAATTACCTATATTATATTTATTTTTATTTAAAAGTATTGATTCATTGTTATAATTTAAAATCAACAAAAAAATAATTTGGGTTGATGCGGCGACAATGGTATTGACTGAAATTGTCTTTAAATAATATTATAAATTAGTTAAATTAACATTTTTTAATTATTGTTCAAGGGACAATACTCATGACAATTTAAAACTAACGAAATGCCCAAATATACCAAAATATGCCAAAATACACTCTAAAAATTAAAAATTCTCAAAAAATGCAGAACAAGAGTTTCTCCTTTGAATCTCTTACATAGTTCTGTTTCAATAAACAAATAATTATGCACTTGAAACGCTTTGTCTAATATGTTTATTTATATCGTCTAAGAACACCTAAAAAAAAAAAATGCATTTTCCATTTAATTCCGGGTCTTAGTTATAACAATGATAATAATATTATAAATTTATTTTCCTTAATATATCTTACATTTGTGTTTGTGCATATTGATAACAACATAACATGTCTTGTTTTTTTATAATTTTGAATAGTTTTTATGCATCTAGAACATTTTTTCATGCATAGTTTTTCATTTTTTTTTCATGTAAATATTGCCTCTATTAGCTGTATAACCAAACCTTAATAATAACGATGAAAAAATGTGTTTCGTGTACAATAAAGAGCAGCGTACGTGTCGACGCGGCAACATAAATACATTTCTTAACGACGACGAGTTTCGGAACGTCGCAGGTGTTATAATCCGCTGCGAGGGAATGTTGATGGTAAATTAAAACGAATTAAAATCGTATACTCTTACGGGTTATTTTTAACATTTTTCTTCTTCGTATTACGTATTATTATTATTATTATTATTATTATTTACATGCGTGTAACGAGATGTTGGTTTCCGCGATTTTGCGCGGCATGCATTGTAAAAAAAATGAACCAAACGCGGTAATCAATCCACAATACGACCGCAACCTATTCACTACGCGCAGTGCTCGAAGTGGCTCAAGATAAGTGGAGGGATGCCTTACAATTCAGATTTTCTAATATTATTTTATGTATAAAAAAATTTCTTATACTTAAATAATATATATAAAAATGATAATAAATATATCATTTTAAAATACAAGTCTTAGGAGAAATGCGTTATTCTAGACAAACCAAGAAGAGGGATGAAAACTGTAAATACAAAAAAGTAGAGGGATGCCATCCCTCCGTATCCCCCCCCCACTTTGAGCACTGACTACGCGACTAATAACTCTCTGACGTACACTCACGCGTGTACCGACCAGGTCAAACACGATACTGTTATTGTTATATTAATATTATACGTTTCTGTATGTGTACAATATTCAGCGGGGCAGAGGCGCCGCGGTGTACACATTGTACAGATGTCTCACGGTATTAATTGTGTTTCCTTCTTTTTTTATGCTTTGATTTTTTTTTTCGGTAAAGGTATAATGGGACGCTGTATAATACGTACCGGTGGAGAAAATTAAAGTCCGGCAAGACGGACTTGTGGGCCGTCTGCATCGTCGTCCTGTGTTTACCAATGTGTGTGCGTGCGCATTGTGTACGCTCGCGTGAATACATTGCAGACGTATTATTATAATATAGTTACACCCCGGAGGACGTCACAATGCGGTATTGTGAATCGTACGACTGCATTATACGTTGTTCTGTGTTTATTTGTCCGACCGTAATACTATTTGTCTTGTACGATTTAATCGTTTTTCAAAATCGACAGTAATAATTATTGTTTATCGTGAGCGCGCTGCAGCAGCACAATAACATGTACAGGTAGTACGTTTCGGTGTACAATGTATACGTACATAATGACAATAACGCGTTCTCGATTTAATCGAACAACAGTGGTACGTACAGTGCGGCCCTCCACACACTACGCGATAGACACGCGACGCAATTTCCTAGCAAACTGAATGGAGTTCCACTGACGACGCGATTTGTTGACGACACGGTAGTCGCATGGCGGTCGTATCGTGCGTATCGTATGCGATTACATTCCATTTTTTTTGAAATTATTTTGATTACCATGGAGGCATTCAATATAAAATTCGTTGGCGAGGTTGAAAAACACCCATTATCAGAGACGTACGCAGAAAAGAGTTTCGGGGGGTGTTTTTGAAAATCAGTTGCTGAAAAGTAGAACTTTTTTTTTAATAAACATACGACATTTTTTTAAGAAAATTATCTTCACTTGGTACTTACAATACTTTTTTATAATATAAACAAAAAAATTACAATACTAAATCTAATTTTCGTGAAGTTTTAGCCATTATGTTAAGAATATCTTCACAATTAACTTCTATGTCTCTATGTACATTTAACAATGTTAAACATTCAATTTATATTTCTGCGGGTGCCTAAATAGCGCAATAATCAACATTAGAAAACAAGTTAAAATATTAATAAACAAAAAAATAAAAACTAATACGCACGTCATTATTCTCAGTTCGCGATTTTTTATTTGTTGAGAAATAAGAAAGTAGAGTGTTTCTTTTTTTTTACGATTCCATACTTTATATTAGTATAATATTATACACCAACTTGAGAGTTAAGAAATAAAAACAGTATAATATTGTCACTTTCCGTGCCTCGTTTCAGATACATAACAAAAACATGAACGATAATGTCGATAACAAAATATATCAGAAACGTCATTTTATAACACTTCAATTCGCAGTAATTGTCCCGTCAGTTCACAAACACAACGTAATATTATATCTGTCTATTAAAGTATAATATAAAAATTAATATAAAAATTGAATAAATAAATAACCATACAAAAAACCAAATATTTCGGGGGGTGTTTGAACACCCAAAACACCCCCCTGTGTACGTCCCTGCCCATTATTTTATACAATTCCCGACTAGTGTAGGAACGATTATATTATTAGTATTATATTCAATGGAGAGATATTATAGTTATTTACGAACCCAAATAAATATTGGCAATATTTATAATATAAACAACTCCGATATTGTATTGGAGCTTATAGATATCTGTTTCGGTGACATTGTTATTACAATGTTATCTAATAATATGTTGTTGAGCTCACGACTGTATATATATTATAACAATATTTATGTTAGAACTTATTTATGTCGAACTTGACATTTTTTTTTTTGAAGATTGAAAACAGATCAAAACAAGTCACGCGATTGACACTATACGATCGAATAAATATCGTTTCGTGTTGGTGGACCTCGATCGCTCAGATCGCTTAAATTGCACTTATCGCACTAATCGTATTTCAATTGCGTCGCGTGTCCATCGCGTAGTGTGCGGAGGGCCTAACACTGTTCCGGTAACGCTGAGAAACAATGATCGTACGTTTATAATGTATGTAATTTCTATGTATATATACGTACGCGAACACCTCGCTTGTACCTGTACCTCCCGCAAAAACAGGAGTTCTGCCCTGTCATCTGCTTCAAGGAATCGAACGCACTTCGTCCACGTCGAATGCCAGTGCACGGGGGCTGCAGTCGAGATGATGTTGGGATCGTTTAATAGTAATAGCTGATACATGCAGGCTGCAGGTAGATGATGTGTAGGTGTACACGTATAAGGTAGGTTGGTGATAGGTTTCGAAATATACTATTTACCTGCACACTTTACGTACGACACACTTTGAAGGTATAATTCGGTCAGAAATAAATGCGCGGGTGTACGTACCACTGCAGCGTGTTCAGCAATGCTCGGATTGGAAAAATAAAAGAACAGAGACCTTTAAGTCCAAAACAACAAAATTAACGTTCGCTGAAATTATAAAAACTACTACCGGGCCCCCGCGATGGGCTTTGCCTTCAAATTGTCCGTATGATAGAATTAAAACGAAAATCATGATAAAAACGTTAACCGAATATAAAACGGTACAGGTATGGTATTATAAATCGTAACATAATTTTATTATGAATATCATATTCGTTAACTGTGACTTGAGTAAGGGGTGGAAACGGTTTGTCCGTGTTTTGGTTCAATCACGCTTCGCCACTGCCTATACGTAGGTACATGATCGCAGTGAAACCGGGGCGGTTTAAGAGCGCACTGCACCGGCCGTTTCTCACGATAATATTATTTCGTTTGGAAAATCGAATTTAAATCTTTCGCGAGCGGAAACACGTGCACCGCGCCGCAACTTGTGGCACGATCGATTTGCCAACCCGAATGTGTGCAGTCGGTCTGCTAATATTATTCCCTCGTCCGTGTTGGTATGCATACGCGTCAGAAGTCGGTTATGCTATACTCAACGTACGGTTACCGTTGGACGTCATTATCTTACAACGTTAAGATTACATAATTATACACGGTCGTATCGTACCTGCACCACGGGGGCGTTTAGTGATTTTCGCGGTGTACGTGCAGCAACGCGTATACATCAGGTTGTACGTGCACTTCGAATCGGACTCGGGCAAAAACCCCGCGATGTGTAACGCTCGAACGCTTACGGTAAATTATAAATTGAGAATGTGCACGTGAACTTATACCCGTAAGTTTACGATTAACGCCGTTGGTAGTCTCAAAATCTTAAGTGCCGCGGAGGTATATTTGTGGATAAGTATATTATATTATATCTAATACTACCATTGCTGCCTCGGTTTTTATCAATTTGTATATTATGTGATATAGTAATATAACACAAAACAATAACGAGTATATTATTAGGTCATTCAAACACCAAAAGATAAGAACGGTATTATTATGTATCAGTGATTAGATACGAACCTACTTCAAAGGGTAAAACTTTAACACACATAGGGATTTCACGGGATAGTGTTTGAACGCATGTATAGTATACATTGAATGTAACAAAAAAAAAATTAATTATAACTCGTTGATATAATATTATATTGCTTTCTTTCGGGCAGAACACTGCAGTCTGAAACGTATGCACGAACATCCGTCTACCTTACACCCGAAGTAGTCCGCGGTCAGTACTTCAGACGCCCGGAAAGCGTTCTAGTCGCAGGATCTCGCACTCACGCCACTCCATACCTCATTCTCGTCGGGATCCATATTCATGAGTAGTGTATGTGTGTGCGCAGTGTGTGAGTACGTGAACGATGTGTAATGGGAAGCGGAAATCGAACGTGTTAGTATGTTGTGAGCTATACAAGAAAAAAAGGACCAAAGCGAAAGAAAAAGTCGAATTGTAATTGTTTTCGACGACTGAACCGTGGCTTGTGGCGGTGAAGTGTTACTGTATAAATGATCATTTTAAACGCTATTACCTACTATATACATGCGCGTGTATGTATGCATATCCCCGCGCACCACACGGCCGTTACATATTGTGCGACGTGGACGCGATCGAGTTATATAATAATAATAATAATAATAATAATAATAACAATAATAATACGTATAGCCGTCATAACTGCTGTCGAGCCGCCGCCGCCACAAACACATAATAATATAATACATGAAGGTGCACGTGAATCGGCGGTGGTCGCCGGGGGCGATGCGTCGGCAGCGGCGGCGGCGGCGGCGGCAGTTTCGATTACAAGGCAGGCGTTGATTTCAATTACCTCCCTAATTACCGTAGTCTCTTCTCTGTCTTACTCGTACACGCTAGCGCACACGCACATTTCGATGACTATAGTACGGCGGTAACAGTGCTGGTAGTACTATAGTAGAGGAAAGGGTTAGACGGAGAGACGAGATGATATTATTGTTGTGCGGACGACGTAACTACAGGTAAGAGAGGTTTGCTGATAAACACTGCCACGCTCACACCTCAATCTGTACCGAGAGCGTTTGGGTTGTTCTGGGACCTGTGCACGCACGCAAATTAAAATGCACTAATGACGGACGTTTTCGTATACACGTATAGGCGTGACCACCGGCACCTGTCCTTTCACACGTACGCACACACGTACACGCACACGCACACACTCCGGGCATTTACACGTGAAACTTGTGTGCGGCGCGAGTGAGTGCGAGTTCGGGTGGCCGTGTGTGCGCGTGTCGTGTCGTGTGTGTGTGTGTGTGTGTGTGTGTGTGTGTGTGCCTCCCACGCGCCTGCTCGCGCGCACCGGTGCCGTAATGGTCCTGCGGCCGCGGCGGCATTGTTTTGATCCTGGCCGCCGACCGTTCGATCCTATACGTTGCGCACGACAGATAAATCTTTTTCCACGCGCTCCGACGCCGATTTCCGGTCGGGCCGTGGCCTTCCGCGGTTTTTCTTCCCCGCAAAACGTGTCTAAAGGCGTTTAATCCTTGTGCACGGCCGTGAATAGCAAATCCTAGCTCACAGGACGTTGATTGCCGCCGAAAGGTCATACGTTTGCGCTCGTTACATAGTAACGGATGTGTCTTTTAGGGAATCCCGTGCATAGCTAAACGATTCTCAACATTTTCATATTCCAACACCGAACTTATATATACATTGTAGTTTTGAAAGTTTACCCGGAAACGTTTTTTAAACACGTCACCGTGGGCTAATGAAACCCTTTATATTTCGTATTAAATAATCATGATCGTCGTGATAAGTAGCTTTAATTGAACATTATTCGAAATCGTACTTTAATTATTATTTCGAAAACAAAGCAATAAAAAATGTCTGTTGAACACAAGAGATCGACCTATATATATGTGAAATGCATTAACATTTGTAAATTTATTTTCTGTGCCCATGTTTTAAGTAAAACTATTACCAATATAATTTGATTTAATATTATTAAATGTGATGATGTATATAATGTTTATGTAATGCTTTAATGGCGGCTGTCAATCGAGTCGACTGATGTGTTTGGAAGAACCTTTCGGATGTCGGAGGGATAATAATTGTGCCTTTGGAAAATGTCCATCCACCAAACAACCGTAATATTACATATAGTCCGCATACACCAACGAAAAAATAAAATACCAATTCTTAGACATGTAAAGCCGCACAAAGTTATAGCGACATTAATAACTGGCGCTTCACGTGTTTCCGCGTGGTACAGTACGTACCGTGGTGAAAAACATCACAAGAAAACGCGTCCGCTCTCCGCCAGTTCTTCTCATAACTTATACGAGACCTTATGTCTCTAAGATTACCTAGACGTGTTCGCCGAATACACATTCTGGTAGTTTCGAAAATCAGATAAAATTGCCTTTTATAATACCATCAAACAATCCAGTCGACACACCGAAGCGAATTTTATCGGCTATTTGTGGACAGACTAATATTGACTATGTCTGTGAGATGTTCATAATAGTAGCTACCAAAACTGAAGATTATTATTTTTATTTATTCGATGTCGACCAACAATATTTATTGATTATTATAAATATCGAAATAATTATTTTCTCACAACATAGTATAACACTAGGGGGGTAAACCCCAAAACCACTTTTGAGATACGGTCTTGGAGACATACGTATTATACGTGCACACCTTTAGCGAGTTGGTCTTGAACGCGTATCAGCCGCAATCTATGTAATACAGTCTTTACACTATATTTATACCAATCCAAAATAGGAAGCAGAAAGTAGGATAACAACGATAATATTATGATATTGCATTGCGTCTGAAGTGGTAATTTTCCGAAAAAAAAAAATGAACTGTATTTTTCACGAATAGTTCTGATTTTTTGGAGAAGTGTTTCTTCCGACCACTAAATAAACCTATTCCGATGGCGACCATAGTTTTTCCAACGTTCAGGCGAACAAATTCTACGGCCTTGGGGTATTAAATTGAATATTGGTGCGATCGTTTTTACGTACTAGGTCCGAGATAATAATGTGTTCCCAAAATGTTCCCTTTAAACTATATAACAGTCCTTCTGTTTCGGGCGGGAGCAATAAAAAATGTCTCCGTTTCGTCGGACACGTTCAATTAATATTTCATCTTGGGAAGACGATTGTTTTGGACGTGTCGACGGCGTTGACGGTCGATATCTGGACGCACTACATATTTTATACTATACAGTCGAGTAATCAAGACTTTACACACGCTAGTGGAAACACAGTCACCAGTATGAAAATACATTATCTAGTGACGTAGTGGTAACCCCGAGCGTTGGGAAAAAATCTTCTTCGGACGTGTAAATATCGTTCTTGTAGGACGCGGGTATCCCTTGACTTATTGAACATTGTTACCCGCCACCGGTGACGCGGCGAAGGCAGTCGTATGTGCGAGTGTCGAGCGCTCCGCAGGGGGTGCGGGCGACTTATTGACCGTGCGGTTTGGCGTATCACAATGATAATATAATAGCAAATGCCACCAATTCGGTCGCGTGAATCGCATTTCAACTCGTGTCGGACGGAAATCCAATTTAATTTGTCGAACCGCAAGTCGTGTCGTCATACTATACTATATTATGATAAGCCGCGTGCACGCCCCCGCACGGGCATCCCGTGCCATTTCCTGCGCGATTGTCCGTCGGCCAAAATGCGTCGCCGGCGCGGCCGCTATTGTGCCGCGTCCGCGGTAAATACCGCGCGCGGTCCGTATTTTGACAGGTTACCGCATTCGCGCGGTCCAGGACCCCCGTCCGGGTAACGTGACGTCCACGGACACGAGTTTACGTCGTTGCGATAATATTCCGTTCTATACCTATTGCGCTATCCGTGCAAAACGTTTGACGTGTTATTGTTATCATTGTTCGTTACACATGATACAACGATGACGGGTGACGTCGATGCGCGACGAATTATTTATTCTACATAACGCATCGTATGGGCTGACACGTCTTTTCTTCATCTGTATCGATTCCGGTGTTCGCGATCGATTCTTTATCTTATACAACAATCGTACATTTGTCCTGCAGTTATTACGCTTGAACGATTTACACGCGAAAACTGTGTCGACCACATTTCATTCCGTACGCCATCCCGATTGTAATATTTTCGATTTCGAAAAGCCGACAGGGCGGTATTTAAGACTATTACGCACTCGGGCGACAAAAACCAAAACCACTTCCACGCAAATATCGAATAGCAAAACAAGCGATTAGTACGATATGAGTAGTAAAAGCGCTACGGTATGCAACTTCGCACATTAGGTGTGCCGCTAGAATGCATGGGACAGTAATGCATTACGTGTTGTTCTAAGTCTTCAGAAAGCGACAATAAGTTAATAATATCTAAAAAAAATTTGTTAAAATTAATTTTTCTTATTAGACATTATAGATTATAATATAATTCTAATTTTTCACTAACCATCCAACTTTTCAGTTTATATAAATATGCATTCACCTTGACACAAATGCTATAATTTAAATAGATATTAAGTAGGCGCGGAAGTATTATTTAATAAGTCCCACACGTGTACATACATAATATAACTAATAAATCTATGGGACGAAATAAATCATAATATGCACATCTATCGTCGAATACTCAAACTTACATAATTATGTGGTAGGCGAGGGCTTTGGGTAAGTCGATAAGTTATTATTTTAATTCATTGAATCCTATATCCGAAAATGTTCAAAGTTAAATTGGTAACGAATTTTTAAAAACTTGATCGTTTCGGTACATTTATTTTGAAAACGAAATTTATTTATTCCCACATACAGACGGTAAGTGGCCCACAGTCGACGCACATTGTATTTGTACTGTACCAAGCTTCGCTCGAAAACGTTTTTCGAATGTGATGATTCACCATAGCTTTTAAATTGCAAAAGATAACACTATGTATGGTATATATACCAACGTCCAACGCATAAAAGATATAAAATCCTGAAACTGCACTCAGCACTAGTACATACATTATAAATCTTATAGGCCAAAATTTCATATTCCGTTTTTACCGTTTTGCCAAACAATTTGTTGAAAGTTATGTCCACTGTCCAATTGCAAATCAAGTCAAATGTACGAAATCTTTACAATCGATAGTTGTATTTTAGCCGTAACCGTAGATTATATAGGTACCTACTATTTATATACTGTGATTCGAAATGTATAAATCTTATTGTGCCCGAGACCGACGTGATATATGATAGGTATTATTATTTGTTCACTATTAAATATTGATAGATTCCACTTTTTATTTTACGTACTATCATATTTTTCGGTTTTCATTTGGGACACCTTCAAAACACAATGTATGAAACGTAACGTTTTCATGTATGTATATATCAATCGAAAAATCTCTTCCATTGTTATTCTCGATATTTTTGTTTTTACTTTAATATATAAAATCAATCACCAATCATAATTTTACCCAGAGTTCCGTTCGGAATCGCTTTTTTGATTGTAACGATTTATCATTGCTTTGGAATTCAAAGACACCTGCCTCAGTGACTCGCCCAACGCGTGTATTCAACCGCCAATCTCTTGTGTCATCACTTTGTTTCGTCAGTTATTATTATTATTATTTTTTCAGTTAAAGAAGATTATAATCTAGAGAAATGACAAAAGTGAAGAAACCTTTATTAAGTAGCAAACTTCATAAATCATGACGTATTCGAATCTGTCTTAGGGGTTCCACCTGTCATACTGTAGGTAAAATGAAAAATACATTTTTACCCAATTGTTCTTGTACCGCTGAACAAAACGGTCAAAAATAAGACTATATGTTTGCCGTTTGGGTTTATTTGAAGCCAGTAGTTCTTCTCCGGCAAATAATACTTCGGTAATTTTTCCAAATAGTTATTAGAAATTACAATAAATTATTTTAAAAACGAGACGACAGTACGTTTTAAAAAAAATTTTATACTCACAGCCATGAATTAATAATATTGTTTCTATAAGGCATTTTGGCACTCGTGTTTCTTAAAAATTATTTTATGTAAGTACTAATTAAGATCATTTTCATAAATTAATTAAATCTCGATATTATATCGATTATGGCTTAAAATTCTTTATAACCACAATTATACTGTTGTTATAGGTATTTTGCTGTCCTGGGCCACAATCGGGCCACGGATATTAGGCAACCGCGCTTATTCCTACAAAAAAATCCCTAGAAAATGTTTTTAGGACGAATTTTAGTGTTCGGGGAGGGAGTAGGGGGCCGGTTGGAGTTAATGAGAAAATGTTCAACTTACCATTTTGGATTCCATAATCGAGGTCAATCGGCGCCACAAGGGAATCCCCCGAGTTTTAGTTAGGTATCCTGAAATTAGTTACAGAGTATTTTAGTAAAAAACCGATGGTCTTACAATGCATTGCATGATGAATAGTAACACGATAATACTTCCAATCTAAACGCGTTTCACATTGTTGTTGGTAATCACGAGTCCGCGGTGCGCTGCGGCGTGTTACATTGTTGTAGTTCGTACGTATGTAGTTTCAAAAAATATTGAAAAGGGTTGTACATTCAGGCACATTGTCTTCTGTTGCTCAACAATTATAATTTGCAACAATGCCTACATTATCTTTATTATTATTATTTCCCGTTACGAAAACGTGACTGACTTAAGAACGAAACGGTACAACGGCTGTGTTTATATGGTACAGTTGTTTGAAAGTCACGTATATCATCTGCGCCGGGAGAAAGGTGTACTTACCAATAATATTACGATATAAATTAATCGTACGAATTAACGAAAATTAGCGAAACTCGCCCTGCGCGCAGTATCACTGTCAGAACGGTAACGGACAAAAATATTAATTATGATTTCGAACCGGCGCGACGAGCATTACCTTATTCGCATTATTTTTGCAATCGATTTTCCTTAACTCATTGTCAATACTATTATTACTTTTATCAATTATTGAATATATTTTTCTAATAAAACTAAATCGAATAAATCGAAAAAAACTAAACTTCTAGTCGAAATCATAAACATACACTACACACGTACCCCAACATATTATGGTGCAGTCGTGCGGATCGTTCAAGAAGTCAAAAAACAACAAGAACACAGGCAAACCATTGTTCTGTGTTTATATTTTGATAAGGAAAAAAAATTTGAACACGTATTCTAAGTACATATATATTTAGAATCGTCTTAATTTTAAGGTTTTTAACACTGTAATACTCTGAAAATTATACTATATTTGATATATTTCTATAGCGAGAACAGTGCAATATGTGCAATATGTGACAGTTAAAAGTCATTACAATTATTTTTTCAGAGTAAAAAATAATTCAATATTGTCGAATTCCGGTAAATTTAGTTGTTAGTATTTAACCGTCTGTTTTCCCCTATAATTTGGAAAATGATTAAGAAATTAAAAAAACGACCTCCCGAAGTCCCGACTGAATCGACTAAGACAACATTTCCTATCAGAACCAAAACTAAACTGTTAATTTTCGTAGCAATCCTTCTGTACGAAATCGTGTATAGACAGATAAAAATAGAAAAAAGATAAAAATAAACATACACACTGACAAAACCAATACATTTTTTTTATATTTTCTACATAAACGTAATAGAAAATCATACCGCTACGAGCAAATAGCATTTCGGTTATCTCATTGTAAATGTAGTTGAAAATATACTAAACCGATATAGTGATTTCAAGCTTGACGAACTGTTTATTTGAAAACTTTGTAGACGTGACGGGATTTTTCGTTTTTACTATAGTTTTTATTTTGTTAAGTTTGTAGTTTAGGGTATATACTATAATAATTCCTGGGTACCTATTATACTATAATATGTACTGTAAATATTTCCGGGATAGTAACGTGAAATCAGTTCTATCGGGATCATTGGTTTAAAAGAAAATAATGATAACAGTAAGTACAACAAAGTCTACTAAAACTTCATATTGGAACGTTATTCTTATTTCATATCATTTTGTTATTGTATACACACGTCCCACACACACACACATATATAATATATTACATATTAAATATATTTTACATGGTAAATATAATATTTTTAACATTTTATTTCCAGCATCAGCTTTAAAACGTTTAAAAAGCTTCGAGTTTGAAAATCAATAAAACCCTTCAGGTACAACTGATTATATATAGTTAACGCCGTTTATCGATATTAGATGACACTATATTGTCTATATGTACTACACAAAGTCAATTAGGTTTATTTTCCAAAGTTCCATTATTTAACATTAAATGTATGTCCCATTGAAAATACTACAAAATATTATGTTAAATTATTCTTAGCTTACTAGTTGTTACTGTCAACAATTGTATACAAAAATCAAAAACTGGATTCTAGTTCAAAATATGTATAGGATCATAACATTAGGGTTAAGATGTTTATGATTTTTTGTTTGCATTAATTTTAATAAGTTCTGTGTATGCGTATTACGGTAACGGAAATTTGGAAATAATAAATTATTTTTCGATTAAAAAAGTTCAAAACTGATTAAATTTGTTTTCTCCGGGGTGTGTAATTTAGAATTTTTATTTTCTTATTTAATTAATAATTTGTGGAAGTGTTATTTGATAAAAATAACAATCACGATTTTCACTCGAATAACATTTTTTTATTGCATCATACTTTCAGATTAGAATGGCAGCAGTGAAATCATTTAAATTGCTCTATATATGTCTACTACAGTATTTCTCTCGGGCCTGTTCTACGGCACGGCGGCATGATAAACACTTTTAAAAGAGGCGGATTTTTTTGGAATTTTGTAAAAAAATTTGAAAGTGATCCACAGTCGATTTTACAGTAAACATTTAAAAATAAGTTGGTAGAAATATTTTCTAATATTAACGTGGCATTGATAACTTTGATAACCATACCAGTAACTGCAGCTTCCGCAGAGAGAAGCTTTCCCAAATTAAAAATGACAAAAAAACTATTTGCTTTCAATAATATCGCAGAACCGTTTAGTAGGATACTACGTTTAGAAGGACTACAATGTCATTCTAACATCAAACTGCTGACAACTTAGACATTGTGTTTAAATTTCAGTTTTTATTTTTATTAAAAAAATTGTATTAAGTACTGTCAGTACCTGTAATCACGTATACTTTTATTCAGACTAAAAACCTATTTTTTTGGAAGAAAAAATATCACATTACAGGGGCGGTAAAATTAAGTCCAACTCATTAGAACCGACCGTGCAGTGTGTCTCGGTGAGTTCTCGCAGACGTGCGTCTCCTGATTAACTGTGAATATTTTTTTTCGGGTATTTACTCGAATATTTAAACGTTTTGTTGCATAATCTGTTCGTTTTCATTGCATGAGCGCACTCCGTTGTTTTCTTATTGTATAAACTCTCGAAACCCTCCCCATAATAACGCGTACATAAAGTAACCGTATGACAACGTTTTATGACTTACAACGACCTAAAACCCCCCATTACAAACATCGCCGACGATTTATTTAGCTAAGATTGATGAATAATACAGCCGCCTTAGATGTGTATACAACGTATATTTATTTTAGTCACAGACCGAAAACACTTAATTATGGTTGCACCCGCGAGGGTTGAACCGATATGGCGTTTGCCGAACTCGATTACGATGACAGTACGTCAAGTTTTGTAGGGCGCATTACGTAATTATGATGTACAGCGCGTGTATAATAAGCCGAAGCATGCTAAAACGTTCGCGAGCGCGTCGGAACAACAACACTCTCGAAGATAGAATAATGATACGTGTTTTCGAGAATTATTATTATTATTATTGAACACTCGATACCGCTGCAGATGAGTTAAAAAGCCTACGACGCACGTCGGGCCGCGATAACGAATTATTTACCGCAGCGCACGCCATTTTATATTATTATTATTTGGTGCGCGTACAGAAAACAGATGTGCACTCGGATGATGTAAAACAAGCGCGGGCACCGGTAGTAACGATAATAACGTAACGTGAAGTGCATCGTATCACTGGATATTTGTACACGGCCGCGGAGATTTATCGCCGAAACCTATCTGGCTGCCGCGGCAGCCACTCTGTACATAACGTACGAGTCCAGGGACGTACGCAGAAAAAAGTTTCGGGGGGTGTTTTTGAAAATCAGTTGCTGAAAAGTAGCACTTTTTTTTCATAAACATACGAAATTTTTTTAAGAAAATTATCTTAACTTAGTACTTACAATACTTTTTTATAATATAAACAAAAAAATTACGATACTAAATATAAATTTCGTGAAGTTTTAGCCATTGTGTTAAGAATATCTTCACAGTTAACTTCTATGTCTCTATGTACATTTAACAATGTTAAACATTCAATTTCTATTTCTGCTGGTGCCTAAATAGCGCAACAATCAACATTAGAAAACAAGTTAAAATATTAATAAACAAAAAAATAAAAACTAATACGCACCTCATTATTCTCAGTTCGAGATTTTTTATTTGTTGAGAAATAAGAAAGTAGAGTGTTTCTTTTTTTTACGATTCCATACTTTATATTAGTATAGTTATTATACACCAACTTGAGAGTTAAGAAATAAAACAGTATAATATTATCACTTTTCGTGCCTCGTTTCAGATACAAAACAAAAACATGAACGATAATGTCGATAACAAAATATAACAGAAACGTCGTTATTCATTAATTTTAACACTCCTATTCGCAGTAATTGTCCCGTCTGTATAGCTTAGGTATTTCCCATGTCCGTGTACATTTTAGAATTCTTTTATACCCACGTCAATACATAGTAGGTATCATTTTATTTTATTTATAAATTTGTTAGTATGTTTTATATTTCATTTTGCTTTAGTCGGTTTTTCACAAACACAACGTAATAATATTATATCTGTCTATTAAAGTATAATATAAAAATGAATATTAAAATTGAATAAATAAATAACCATACAAAAAACCAAATATTTCGGGGGTGTTTGAACACCCAAAACACCCCCCTGTGTACGTCCCTGTGTACGACCAACACGGCGGCGGTCGTCTACATCCTCGATTACGTTGAGCGAGTTTACAAGCTGCTAGTTGGCGAATTCACTATCTGCTGGTAAACTCGCCCGGTGTAATCGTGTTCACTAGCCGACGAGCAGCTTGTCAACTAACTGCGAGTAAAGTTGAAAGCTGGGCCACTTCACTCGCTACTCGCTGGCGTTTTGGTGTTCAGTGTCTCTGACAAATGATTTGCTTCGTTAAACCAAGCAAGCTTTGGTGAATGAACTTCTTCAATACCGCTTCCACATTTCTTGCTTTTTTCAATTTTGTGCAGTTCTTGTCTGTACACATCTTCAATGGATTTGATTCTAGTCTTCAATTGCTTCACATCCATTTCCCCAATTAACTCATTTTCATTAAATTCGTTATAAAGACGTTGGAAAATTTCAGTTTTTAATTATGTGTTGCAATAATATTTGTCTTTTATATTCAATAGCAGATGGTACTGCTGGTACACATTAAGAAATTGTACAATATGACTTGTGTTCCACTTCGTTTTAACAGTAGTTACACAAAAATGTCGATAGCAAAAAAAAAGTAATACATAGTATAATTCACAACGTTGGTGTAGCACGTGGTATAGTTGGCTACTGAGCGAGTAGTACACGTTTTGCGTGTAATCATTACAGTCGCGCTAGCCGACTAGTCCACTTTCTAATTTCTAAAATATCCAACTAGCAGCTTGTAAACTCGCTCAATGTAACCGAGGCTTTAAGACGAATTGTCTACCGCGCGCGGGCACTGTCTTGCGTCGCGACATTGCGACTACGCGCGCTAACTGCACACGTATATTATGCATCGATCAATAGCTGCTGCGGTTGCGCGCGGAAATATCGATCGCGTCACTATGTGGTTCACGATCATTTACGCCAGCGGTTCTTAACCTTTTTGTAGAACACGGACCCTACAACAATTTTTTTTTTCTGTGAATACCATTATTTTGCACAAGACATCTCATGTGATCATAGCCAAGTTTATAATAATTATTTTATATTACAGACTACGCATAGGCATAACAAAACGTACCCATTGATAATTATTTTTACGACGCTTAATTTTTTACATATAAATGTTACGTGAAATTATTCAAGTTTTTGAACATCGGGCTCGACACTAGAAAGCTTCAATCGCAGTTCAGAATGTACGTTTTCTGTTCGGTTTCGAAACTTATTCCCGATATATAAGCAAGGGCGGAGAAGGCTTTTTCACACGAATAAGTTGTAATCAATTAAAACTTTTCAGGTTTTTAACCTACTATCTGTAGAAATTTCTACAAGGCTGCCTTCCAATGGTTTCAGTCCAATTATTTGTTGAATACCAACTTCAAATGGTCGTCGAATCAAATTTTTACTTATATCTGGAGCAGGAAAGTAATCGCGGAAGCTACGTTGCATATCACATACATTTTATACGATAATTTCCGCCGTGTTATACGAAATTGCGCAAACGCGCTCGGCCCCGGACTGGGGTCCTCGATACATGCTATAGGTAGATAGATCCGGTCAATATCAGTAGCACACACGAGGGTGCAAAATTCCTATCGGGGATGTGTACGAGTTTCACGTATGTTTGTTTTAAACCTTCCTGCAGGGGTCAGTTCTCGAATATTTTGTCGCATTCGCCGTGTTACAGAACGCTCGATCGGTTCATCGTCGATGTTATTCTCGAAAAAATAAGACTATTCTCGAACGAAAAACTTTCAAAAAACTTGTCTACTGCACGTTTCATATTTAACAAACTTTAGCACCGGCCTAAATTGAATATCGAAATTCCCACCGCGACACGTGTGTATTCGTGTCCGCAGAACACTGTTTCGGAAACAGTGTTTAACCGGTTTAATATAGTGTTCAAAACATAGGCGTTCTCACGGAAGGATATAGGGGATGGATTTTTCATACAGGCGTGGATTCAGGGGTGTACGGGCAGCCCCCCGTTATTGTTATATTCCAAGTCACAAATCTTTGCTTTTTATTTTTATAACACGAATAAATGATTCATACCTACAATATTCCATACCCCCCCCACCCAATAAGAGATCCTGAGAACGCCTCTGGTTCACAAAACGTCAACATTTAAGTCAACTAAGGGGAAAAAATGTAATAGTCAAGTGCGTATCTGACTTTCCCGGCTATACGTGTAAAATAAGCCCAACTGCGATTCAGAACTTGCCCGGCTTTTTCTCTCCGTTTCACGACCCGTCTACATACCGCTTACAAAAAATAATACGAGACTGCCACTGCAATCGTTAGCCGCGAAATTACAACGTGCTGTAAAACATAGAACCCGGTCAGCACGTGTTGGTATATAATATTATAATAGTATAATCCCGTCGCGTTTTACGTGCACTGTCTCTCGTGTTGTAATATTAGGTCAACTTTATGGACAACAATGCTGCAGGGCAGTCCGGTGGTCATATTATTATTTCAACTTGCCCTAGCCAAGTTTATCATGATGCTGTGTATATTATAAACGTGTAAAAACTAAATTGAATTATACTAGTTGATTCCAGAAATGTATTATACATTCGACTCAATTTTGAAGTTCAAGGAAACTCAAGTCTCAAGTTTGAACTATAAAGTTGCTGCTGCAGTTTACTATATTTTAGTATTATTTTCTCAACAAATACCAATTTGAATGGCCATGGTTTTCTCAGTAGCATGTGTATATGGTGTTAAATTATGAAACAAAATAGTGTATTACGAGTATAATATCTGTAGATACCAAATGTTTAAGAACTGTTTAGATATTTAGAGTAAAATGTAAGATCACATTTAACTATTTTGTTCATTGCGTCCGTTTAATATCGGACAAAAGCTTTTTCTAACGCTTCTATATGGTGAAAAGTTGGTGAAAATAAAAACGTATAAACGAGGTAGAAAATATTGATTACAATAACGAGAAAAACTGTTGCATTGTTGGACTATAATATGCAATGTTACTGTTGCTATAAATATTATTGTTATCATTATAGTGAGCCATGAGCCGAGAAAATATTGTGTTAAGTGTCTGCAAGAGTAAAACTTCTTGCCATCTTGGTTTCAGTGGTATAACATCCCGATCCGTAGTCGAACATAAAAATGTAATCTTATAGCGTTATTCGAAACTATGTTGTTATGTCTGTTGACATAATATGTTACATTATTGTTACCATATATAATACGTTTAACTAAAACTCTCAATGATACTAGAAATAATTCTAACTAAATAATAACTAAAGAATAAAGTAAAGATATTATCAGCGTATATGAAGTATCAAGTATAAAAAAAATTACACGGATTGAGCCATTGAAGTACATTTAGTAAGTGTATCACGTACATGTACGTCTCTGCGAACTTCACAGACGTCTTCGCAGAAATTAAACGCGCCAACGCGAAATTGAACGCGTATTGAAATCGGTCAATATCTGCGGTGCAGGTTGAAGTTACCCGTTTTTAATACGGCACCGAATTTTACCGATCTGTATTCAACCCGGAAACGTTAAGTTACTTCACGTAACCCTGACGCACCGGATTATGTCGTGCAATAGAGCTGCACTGTACTCGTATTTCCTTCGAACTCGGTCCCTGCAGAGCTTTGTACACTTTTTTCGTGTAACACGACGAGGAAGTCCTGTACCGCGAGAGGTGCCTGCGGAGTGTAAAACGTCACGGGGGCGTTGCACACATGCCGGTGCAGCAGCCGAACAATGATGCGGTCGGGTCGTACGATGTTTGACGATTATAGTACGTCGAATCTAACCCGTCGAGACCATTAGAACGAGCATTAGACCAAGGATGGATTTTAAAGGGTTACTAATTGATGGGAAAACACTCGAGTCGCGGCGAACGGGGACGCGACGGACCGGCGCACGGAGGCTTGGCGTTAAGTTATGGATGACATGTAAATTAACAGTACACACGTGGCGGTGGCGGCAGAGTTCGACGCTTTAGTTTCACGTGTCCGGGGCGCTATAAATAATAGGAAATATCGTTATAAATAAAACAGATAACCTACTTGATGTTCGTTCATTAATGTTTCACTTTTACGATATTATTATTATTATTATTATCACCCGTTCACTTGAAAAAAATAATCCCCGAGCCGCCGTAAATTATCATTTAACGCACTCACTAGCAATATACATATAATTATTAATAATGATAAAACGTACATTTATACTGATGTGCAGCACGCACACACACGTGCATATGTACGAGTATGATGCCGCTCCGGGGCCAACGAAATCCATCACGGCTCGGCGGATTAGAATATTTCGATTTTTATTTCTCATCCTACCGCGTGTAAATCAAAATAATATTATACCATTACTATTATTATGTTATTATCAACGCGCAACACGACACACCGCGGTACCCGTACGCGTATGATGTTATAATACTATAATACCATCGTAATAGTTATCGGCGAAATCGGCGTTCTTACTTTGTAGTTCATCCGGATACGATCGGCAGCATATAGCGCTGCAGTAATGGACTTAAAGGTTGTACACCGCTACTACATTATAGGTACACCGCCATACATTGTTATTATCGTTTTATATTGTACGTCCGTCCACACGAGCACGTTCGCCGCATATTGTTGTGTATTTTACATTGGATTTATAAATCCGATCCGACTTACGGTTTTAATGAAATAGCCGATGTAATGTGGTCGTGTACAAATGTACAGCGACGGGCTGCGATTCCAATTCCTGGAAACTAATTGAAATCGATGGATTTGTGCTCGAGAAAACGGATCCAAACAATATTATTCTACGGCGGAACGAAGTGTATAATATATGTCTGGACTAGTATTCGGTGTACTATATAACACGTCTTATAGTCTGCGCAACCGTATTTCTCAAAAGCTTACACAACTTGTTTCGTTACTACATTCGTTTTATTTTCACCGCGTCCAAAGACAAACATCGTTTTTTTTTATTCGCGTTTTTGTTCAATCGTCTAAACTCATCTTCAATACGGTTTTAAAAATGACTTTTTCAAAGCGCGGTATCTGTTCGATTTCAAATCGATTGTAGTATGAATATCTCGGAGCACTCATCCCGCTGTCGATATATAATATATCGAAAATAGCAGAAGAGATTAAACTGTTCTCACAATGATAGCTCATTGATTCATTCCCACATTTATCTATTTATTTATTGTTCTTAATTTACTACGACACTATATTTAAGAGCGTTTTCTCATTTTATTGGTATTTAATTAAATCGCACTAGTTTTGTGTACGTCAATCGATTGTATACATCCATCAAGTCGGTTATTAAAAGTGATCGTATAAAAAAATTGAAAATTTCAGGCATAAAAGAATAACATTTTTAAATACGTATATGAAAGTTACTAATAATTCTCTCAACATTTTTCAATCTTATGATACTTGAGTTCTAACAATGAAAATACTTTAGTACAGACAATTAGGGACAGTCACAATGTTTTTTTTTTTTTCATACGCGTTTATATATTTCGATTATAGTATTATGGTTTTCATATTTCAGTCAGTAATAAACTGTATTCAATCAAAGACCAAGTAGATACGACGCCTCGGGTACCACGCTGTTGTAATAATATAAGAATTATAAATTATTTTAGATGATTAGCGTAAGATTAATATTCTGCAACCCTATAGTTATTTCTTCGGTTTGATGAAAAAATAAAATCGCATTAAAATAGATTGCTTTCATAAGAACAAAACAACGCGAATTATTAAAACGTCATTGCATTACAGTAATCACGGTCATACGCCGACCGGCCGGCCGCAACTCGACCTTCAATAAAGCTTCAAACTTTTTAACCAACCGGCCGTAGAGAATAAAACAACAACTAATAATAAATTAGTCCATGTTCAACGTTACACAATTAAATATGTACATGAGCATATTTTTTAGCGTTCGACCCACGATCATGCGTCCTATTGGCGCAACCAGGATTTTCTTAAAGAGGGGGGGCTCCAAAAGTATAATTATTTTAAATTAACATGCAAATTTAATTATTATTTTATTCTTTGTTTAATGTAAAATTGTAATTATAATGTAAAATTGAATGATAGTTAAATGTAAGAAATAAAGGTAGGTATGTACAATGTTGTAGAGTTTATAAAATGAAATCTAAGCGATGGTTTGTACTGCTTAAATGATTTATTACTTCCTCGGGTGTTACACTGACTTCGTAGTGGATATTGAGAGCAGCTATAACCCATTGAGTCTTCTTTCTGATGTGGTACTTCTCAAGTAACTTTTGATTCTTTTAAGTAGGAAAATGATCTCTCCGCCTCACATGAAGTAACTGGAAGTGTGATAAGTATTTGCAATAGCTTATATATATTTGGGAAGAAATCGGGATTGCATTCATTTAGTATTTAAATTACACTATTATATTGGATATTACTGTCAGTCAAATAACGATTCCATAAAATGGTTTCTGATTTAACTCGATAAAAATCATCAACATCGTTAGCATAAAACTCAACAAGTTCTCTAAGTTTTTTTTCATCAAACACTGAACTTTTAAGTAACATTTGAAATCCACATATTATATTTTGATGATTAACAAAACGATCATTTAATTGTTGTACAAACAAATCAAGAAATGGTAGAAACAAAGTAATTCTAAAATATTCTTCAGGATCTTTTGTTGGAATATTAGCTCGGTTCATTTTTGTCAAACATTTTTATTATTTTAGAAAGATACGACACGGTTCAAGGAGGGAGGGGGTCCGGACCCAGGGACCAACCCCCTGGTTGCGCCACTGAATTGCGCCCATATCGCAATCGTCGCCTCGGAAATCGTTCGAACAGACAATACAAAGAGACCGCGAGTATAGCGCTCGGCGCGTGTAATTATTCGTACGCATGGAATTTTCACCCACGCACACACTGAGTATATAAATACGCGCACCAGGTCCGCGAACGTTTTTACGAGTGCGACATTTGAAATATTTCCGCTTTGGGACGATATAGAACGTGTAGTACACGCACGCGAGCATAACATTATCGTACATATACATATATGTATTATGTACACGAGTGTGTGTGTACCGTATACACCAACGTCTACGGCGGCCATGATGGTAATGCTTTCGTGTGGCGACGCGAATATATATGTGCGCACATGTAAAAGCAGAGGACTGCTGCAGCGGCGGCGGCATATAATAATAATAATAATAATAATAATAACAGTATAATAGCAATAACATCGAGTGAAACAATCCCGCAAGGTGGTCCGGCTGCGAGGGGATCGGGGACGGGGGACTGCAGCGATAAGAAGATACTGAAAGGACCCGGAGTACTGTAAAACGAGAGACTCGTAAAAACAAAGGGTTATTGCTCCCGGTCGGGCAATATGGACACCGCCGCGGCAACGGGGGGGCAGCAGCCGGCTGCAGAGATCTGTGGCGATGTGTTTCACGAACGCGATTGGAGTACGCGAGCGAACTGTGTGCGACGTGATGCCGCGGGTGATAGACGGGGAGGGAAGGGCTACGGCGACAGGGTCGTTACGCATAGCGGAGGAGTGAGACGGTGAGTGGGCGAAGGAGACCGAGCGTCTGCGGGGATGGGATAGAGGGGAAAGGAGGAAAGGGTCCGTGGACGGAGGATAGTGATGGAAAGGGACGTGGAGAAGGACGGAGGGTATACAAAGTGACTATGTTGATGTGTCGAGGAACATAACCGTTTTGAGTCGGCGACGGCGCACCATCCACAGCCGTTATCTCCCGCCATGTACCGCGATCCGAGAACGGGTGAGACTTGGAGAAAGGGAGACGTAGTGAGAGAGAGAGAGTGGTGGTGTATTAAGATAAACTCTTTACGTCCGCAGTGTGCCGCCGACCACTGGAACTGCGTAAACGATTTCCATTAACCACGCCGCCAAAGGGTTCTCGGGAATTTTTCTCGTCCTCGATCGCGCCCCGTCCCGTGCTCTATATAAAAAAAAAAGAAAATAATAATAATATTACTATGTCCTGTCTCTTTTTTCCTTTCTCTCGCTCTCCTTCATTTGCTCGCTCCCTTCCTCGCCCTCTCTCGCTCCGGCTCTCTCTCTCGTTTCCTCTCCGGTCGTATATCACGCATGCACACGTATATACATAATAATATAATACTATGTGCACACATGTAATATAAAACGTATAAAAAATATAGCGACACACACGCGCGCGCGACGGCTACTATCCGATCCGAAAGGGTACGGCGGCGGGGTGACGTTATCTGCACGTCGACGTCGTCGTGGTATAATATCGCAATTCGTTTTCGAAACTATTATTATTGCTGTTACGGACATCTCTTCGCGGAACACACTTTTGTTATTTCATGTTTACCGCGTTTTGTCATGATATATTTTATTATAATATGCGCATGGCAGTATACGATGTCGAACCTATATCTCCTCTACACAACCAACTATTAAATGGAACCGAGAATAATGATTAATATTCAAAACGTTTCTATTCAACGGAAAACATTTCCATTTGACGTATTAATGTTTACTATTATTTTATAGCATTATAAAACGATATTTGTGTACCGGAACTGTCAAAAGTATACAACAAAATAATATTTAAGGAAACAACAAGCTGCTTTCGGCACGGCACTACTCATCGTATATTTCAGATTTTCAGCATATTATTATGGAAAACATAACTATTAAAATTTTTAATTTGAAGCTTCTATTACACGAATTTTTTTCATACAGACGTTAAACTGTAATAGCAGTATTATATCGGCAGCGCGTTGTGTGTTTGATGTACGATTATACGCGTATTACCTATGTACTATTACTATTTCGAGGGTCTCGAGCTTGAGAACAGTTATTGTTACACGGAAGGGGTTGGAGGAGAATGGAAATTAATAAATCGCAGATACGTCGTTAAGAATCTCTCACATTAAGTTTTATCACGGATCGTATGATTATAATTACGTATACTGGACGATCGAAATATTAATTTAACTCACTAATTGAAATACGGCAACTCTATAATCTTTTTTTTTTATAATTCCATCGGCTATCGTCTACGTACCTTGTAAAGTTGTAAATGTGCCGCTATATCGATGTATAGATAATATATTTCGCTCAAAACAGTCCGGCAAGTATGCTGTTAGCATATGAAATCGCGATTTTACAATATTTGATGGTAATATATGGAAGTGGATGAAAATTCTTGTAGATGTACACCGCGATCATTGGTTACGGTTTTTTACAAATAGTATTGCGTCGAAATAGAATTAATGTCGTTCCTTCGTTTAATAATTTCTATTAAACGTTATCAACGCGATAAAGGAGGTGAATCGAGGTAATAATAATTAAATCACTTAATATAATATCAGTTAGGACAGGCGAAATAATTTGTATTTTTATCTGAACGAATTATTTCTAACAGATCTGCTGCGTGCTCGCAAATGATACATAGGTACGTATTTCATAGCATGTGTATGATCGAGAAACGTAAAATAGTATTTTAAAGCCTTTTGAAAAAAAATCTAGATACATTTTACGGTTTTCATTGGAGACGTTTCGTGATACCTTTATCGTCGAATCAATAACGTACCCCTGGTATTTGTACATGGATTTCATGATTTTTTTACGTTTCATTTAAAATATTTTCATTTTAATGTATGTTTGGTTTGTGCTCTTTTCACAGACAAATGTTATTAACATCGAAATCATTCCTCCATTTCTTGCCTGATGAATATTATTTTCTGTAAATTAAAAAACACAAATCATTGAAACCACGCGGTGCACACGGAATCACATCTTACGCCGGAGATAAAATATATTATTATATAATACGTCAGTGCGCGCGTGTGCATGTGCAGCGGTGGTGACTACCCATATGGGTCCATAATATATTAATGTTATATGTGAGGATTTATATAGTGTCTCAGCCGGCCGTTCGATTATAATAATATAATATAATGCTGCAAGTGCATAATGTACGATGTAAAATTGTGTTTCGATATGAATAATATGACAACGACATTTTACGACTGATCTCGCGTGTTTATCACGCATATCGCATATAATCCGACCTCATATATGAATATGTATGACTTTGACCCGTTGTGCGACCCCATTCTATTTTCTTCCTTCCTTCCTTTTTTTTTTTTTTTTTATTACCGAGTTATTTCCCCACCGACCGTGATCGCTCAAACGGCGGAAGAATTATATTATAGCATAATGTAATTACATATAACGGCTGAATGATTATCGTACGGATCTTAAATCCACCGCACACACCACGTCCACGTGTGATTGCGGACAACTGCCGCCTTAAGTGAAAACTTATAACTATTTTTCGAGCACTGTCATGAGATAATATAGACATATTTAAAGATTAAGAGAACGTGCATCGTTAAATCCCAGCAAAACGGTACACAAGTTCATAACAATATAATGTGTTTTATGGTTTCAGATCGCGATGATCATATATTTTTATCAGTGGGTGTTGTAAAGTTTCAGTCGCAAAGCTACGAGCAACAAAAACAGTTGTACCGCTCCCTTCGACATAATTATAGAATACATCACATAGAATTGGCTGAGAAACGATAACATTGAAGCCAATGAATGCAATGCAAATATGAACGTGTGTGGTACAGCTATGACAATATGGGAACGTAATGCGTGCACTACACCTAAACATAGCGGTAACGACTAAAAATAATTGATTATACAGGGGGTCTTACTGGGATTCACGCAGAGCGATATCTTCCGCTTTTTTTTATAAGCATTCCTGCAGGACAAAGGCGATTTTACTGATAATAGTTTGGTAAATATAAGTGTATTATTAAAGAAGTAAAATAATTAACTTTTTATTTTATAACTTTTATAAATTTCGGAGATTGCCACTTTATAGGGCTTATTTTACTGAAATTGTTGACGGTTCAGCATTCAACTTGCAATAACTTCTTGATTTTTAATAATATTTCTATTTAGAAAAATGTGTACCACTTACACAATTATAAAAAAAAACATCTTTATCAGTAAATCTTATCGGGAAAACGACGAGGTGATAATGATTAAAATTATTTCACAGTAGCTAAAGAGATGAAAACTGAAAATCGCTATCTTCGAGTTCCACAAAAGTTGTGAGATAAAAAGTTAATTTTTTCACTTCTCTAATAATACACTTGTGCACTGTTATATTTACCGAACAATTTTCAACGAAATCGCCTTTGCCCAGGGATGCTCATAAAGAAAACAACCGAATTTGATTGACTCTGTGAGTATCGCGGGATACATCGTTCCGAGTAAATCCCTGTGGGACGCCCACACCCTGTACATACGGTTTAAGATGTATATATTGTATACTTCTGAGCAGTGTTAACCTCGTACGAGTCCAGAAGCGGTCTCCCGTCGACGTGCATTTCTTCGTGCATTGCACACCCCGGCCACCCCCCCTCGACCCGGACTGCGGGGGCGTCGCCTTCTCGATCGACCACCGCGCGCAAACGTCACGGCGCGCGGCGACGACGGCGACGAATGTCAATTAAACCGGCGGCGAAAACGGATATTATTATTATTATTATACTATTATCATTATTATCATCATCATCGTTGCGTTGTAATTTAAACGCATTTCGATCACGTTTTCCATTGTGTTTGTGCGCGCTATGCGTATGCTACGCCACGTATCAATTTCACTAATAACAGTAAGTGGTCCGACAAAGGGGTTACCGCCGCTGGCACGCCTTCGCGATCGCCCGGTAATAACTCGCGGACGCACCGTGATACACGGATGTATAATAACAATAATGATAATAATTAATAAACAATATACGCGGTGCACGCAGAGCTGCAGTGTTTCCCAAAGGGTGTGCCGCGCGAGAAAACTTGAACTCGTCGTCGATGATACAATGTGTGCCGCGCGACTTATACGGTAATTAATGTCTAATAATAACGTGCCGCGGTGGAAAAAACTTTGAGAACCGCTGGTGCGTACACCTGTATTGAGTATACACTGTTGTTCGTACACTGTATTAAAATAAGTATATTTTTCGTTTGTACAAGGCGACTTTTTAGACATGCTCGTCCACTTTTTTTGCCCGTAAAAATGCTTTGATTGAAATTTTTTTTTTCAATGTTCGAGTTGCCACGAGAACCATATTTTCCACTATGTATTTTTTCACGCCACCAAAAGCATGTCCTGTTGCGAAACGACCTTTCGTTTTTCAAATGGGAACACCCTCCTTTCACTGTGGTATTATCAAGGAAAATAGCATCATAAAAATCTTATATTATAATATAATTTGCAATTACATATCATGGCTAATCGCTACTAATTCGAGACAAATTGAATTTTATACTTTTCATATGCAACTTTCAAAGTGGAATAACTCCGAAAGTATTTTTCCGAATTTGACTACGTTGCGTTAAAACTTCCAGAAAAATGAACCGAATAATATTTCGCGGCGTAAAAATATGGTGTTCCCATTGGAAAGACAAAAGTTTGTATCACCACAAGACATACTTAAGGTGGCTTGAAAATAAAAAAGTGGAAAACATAGTTTTTATGGGAACTTAAACATTGAAAAAAAAGGATTTAAAATCAAGGCATTTTTGCGTCCGAAAAAGGGGATTGAGCACGTCTAAAAAATCACTCTGTACATCATGTACATGTTACGCTGTGTCCTACGTGAACGCGGCGAACGTGAATTTGCGGCAGACTATATTCAGATAATTTTTAATTTTTTTTACATGCAGTGTATTTCGAAGTGAGTTGTGCAAAGGTTGTGCGGTATATTTTACACGTTGTTTTTTAATGTTCTACTCTTTTAAAAACAAAGGCAACTAAAAATGTCTTTTAGTTTACAAAAACAATTATTAATATTGGAAAGTGCTGAAGTGAAATATTTACTATATAAAAGCAACAGATTCCCATTATTTTTCAGAGACCAATCTGTCCCTATACTTTTCATTAAATTTATTCCAAAGAACATTTCTTTTCTGTACTTCAAATATAATGAGCTCCATATTCAACCTACAACAATATCTGATATATACATATATTATATTATAGTTTAACTACTATATATTATAATTTAATAATTTATATTACCTGTTTATCCACTCGTATCGTATAAATGAATAAAATTAATAATACATGAATTTATAAATGAAAAATAAATAGAGCGTTATTTCGCTTAAACGCGCGACCAAAAACAAAACGATTTGATTTTCAAGCCGTGCGGCGAATGTGAACGAATCAATTCGCTCTCGCGTCGCCCGCGTTTATCGCGTACGTTGGAAAATCTAGTATATTTTTATAATATGTTTGATAATTTTATTCGCCGCATCGCTCGCACCGCATCGCCGCGTTCACGTAGGACACAGCGTTATACATAAAAGTTTTTTTTTCATCGAATCCCTTTCTTAGGTATGTTTCCAAAACGCCAAGTAAATTTGTTCGCTTCCAATAATATAATTGTATAATCATTTGACACACGCAAGAAGATTAAAATTTAGCTGATTGACCAAAAAAAAAAAAAAAAATGAAAAAAAAAATACAATGTTGTTGTAAGCAAGATAACAAAAAGCAATCATTCAATATCGTCAAATGTGGAAATTATAACAAGTACAAAGAGAATAAAAAAAAGCTGAGGAAACAATGACATCAACTCCACACAATGCGTTTCGTGTCAAAACTATAAGGTATAAGGTGTACAAGGCGACCGTATTTAAAAATCGTAAGGTTGTTAAGCTAGGTGGTTTTCACGAATGTTTTTTTCTTGAGAAAGAGTTGACAAGTCGAGCCACGTTCATGTAGTTCGGGTAATCTGAAAAACGTTCACCTACGATACATACACGGCAGCCACACCGCACCCTACGTGCATCTCCACCACCGGCACACAGCGCGCCCGTGCTGACGAAAGAACGTAACATCGTCGACAGTGACGGATTTAAAGGCGGTTTAGTCAGCAAATGCCTGCAACGACGGGTTCCCGAGCATACGTTTCATCCTGCGTCCCTTTGGATGGTAAAGTTTTTTAATTTTTTCTTCGCGACGATGGCGGACAGCACCGTGCCGTGATAATAATAATTACGTCGACTGCAGCGCGGCGTAATTAATTATTAAGACAAGCGCACTATAGCCGCGTACACTGAATAATATAACGTTGGATCAATCGAAATCATGATTTGTTCGGGAAAAATAATTGAAGCCAACAAGCATATTTTGGTACACTCGACGGCAAACGGTATTTTTTTATTTGTTTGTTTCAGCGCAAAACGATTGTCGATTAACTATTAATTCATTGTACACCGCTAGAAGCCGCACGCACTCGCAGACAAACTTGTATGCATGGCACGCGTGTATTACCCGTAGCATTATAGCCGCTGCCTTGTAAAGTATACTTGAGTAAAAGTATTTGAATAAAAGTATTCAAATACATTTTAAGTTCTCAAATAGTTCTGGAAAAAAATACTTTAGACTTAGTATTTTAAATACTTTACCAGAGTACCTGTATTTAAAATCAAAAACTTATTTTAATCCTATCACATTAAAATGATTGATGAATTGGTAAATATTAATAGAATTTATCAACCATTTGTCCGTGCTGTGTAAATAATATCTATTTTTACGAGTATAATATGTGACAAATTATAAATTATAAAAAATTGCCGTACTTTACAGACTACAGACCAATTCAAGGTAATTCCATTCCAAATACCAGAACCTGAGACCTTATATATAGTGTAGAACATTATTATGACTATTGTCTATAATAATATAATATAATATAGTATACACTATTGTAACCCATATCGATTAAGAATTTCATAAGAAAATTGAAATCTGTTTTATTTTCGGACGCAGATAGTTGACAAACTATACATAGTAAACAACTATATCCTCTATATAATTGATGTAATACATGAATATATTTTTAAAATTTGTTTTTGTATGATTTTAAGATAAACAACATAATACAATTTTTTTAAGTATTTGAAAGTATCTATGAATACTTTTTTTAACAAGTATTCAAATATGTATTTTAAATACTTTTGAAATCAAGTATCTGTGTCTGTATTTGAATGCTTTTACAAGACTGATTAATATAATATATTAACCCTATAAGGTCCATGTATTAATGGTAGGTATAATGTTGTGCACGTATTACGTGCTTTGTTCGGTATTATAATATGTTTCTTACACGAGGTACGTATAGTATAAACGGCGGTGGAAGGGAACGAGGCGGTAACGGAGGAAACGCGGCTGAGAAAAAATAGCGACACGTGTACGAATTACACGACCATAACAGTAATAACATGCCCCGAAACGGAAGTCAAAATCCAACCGTTTTCGGGAAAAGCCTCGAACACGGTCGCCACCAAATGCATTTCAAATATTTCATTATGTTTGCATGTTGTTGTTGAGATCTTAGTGTATCGTTCCATTGTGTTCGGCGGGAAAAATCGACGCGCTGCCCGGCGGACGCGCGATTCTCTCAAACATATTATTACGATCATCGCTTTATATTAATGTACCCGTGAACTATGACGACGAAGTGCGTCTCTCGTGAGCTTCACCAGCTGTACGCAGTATCTGTACCGCGATTATCCCACGCTCACGCCCATGTAGATCGGTGCACACGGATTGCCTCCCGAATCTGGTTACGTTACTTTTTGTCGCTCGAATCGCCTCCACCGGTGTTTGGGGGGGAAGGTTCCATTACCCCCGCAGCTACGTATCATTTGACATCGATATAAGACTCAATTGGTCAACGAATTGGTGGGTTATTCGGTTTTAATGTAAACAAAAGTCTGGATTTAATTTCGTTAAATGTTATAATAAATAAAAACATTGCACTTAGATACATATTGTCATTGATTATATTATCATAATATCTATTTAAATGAATTGCTGTTCGTTAGTCTCGCTAAAACTCGAGAACGGCTGAACCGATTTGGCTAGTTATTTTTTTTTTTTTTGTGTTTGTCACTACCGGGAGAAGGTTCATATGAAAGAAAATTTCTGGAAAATCTAATGGAACGGGTTCACAGCAAGTACAAAGACAAAAACGTTTTGATTCCACGGATTTCTTTGATTCCGAACAATTTGCCATTCGCCTTTAAACGGTTGCAATTTCCAGTGCGGCTAGCATTTGCAATGTCGATAAATAAATCACAAGGGCAGTCGCTAAGTGTTTGTGGCATTAATCTAGAAAATCCATGTTTTTCACATGGCCAGAAATATGTCGCTTGTTCCCGTGTCGGAATACCAACAAAACTATTTATATACACGCAAGAAAAAAAAAACTAAGAATGTTGTATATCATAAAGCATTAGAATAATAAATAGTTTTTTTTTTTAAATATTTTTTTAAATAATTATACCAATTCGAATTCAATATTTATAATTAAGACAGGACAACGTCTGTCGGGTCAGCTAGTATTTGATAAATATGAATATAACAGTATATAACAACGAAAACTTGATATTAAAACTTTCAGTACGACAAACATTACTCCAAGACGTGTTATTTGGTTCACCGCACACAACAGTGCGTTGGTACATTTTAAATTAGTTTAACTATAATATACTGAATAAAAACACGGCTGTATAAATTCAAATAATTATATTTTATAAATATGACGTATCTGCTATTTTGGTCTTAAAAACATTTTTTTTTACACGAAAAATGTTAATTAGATTATCAAACCGGGTACTATAGTTATTTTTATTAGCTAGCAGCATATTCTATTTTGGTTTATTCAATCCATTATACAGTTTTCGGCTCTCCTTAAAATTGACGAAATTATACAGAAATACGTGTTGTTAGCGTTAAAATTATGGTACACAAATTTAGATGGTTTTCATCGATTGTATTGATTCGAGAAATTCGGTACAATTTTCAAATGGGAGGCAATGCGAGTAAACGAACATACCTAATGTTGAAATGTTATTAATATAATATTTTTTAATTGAAACAAGTTTGAATTGAATCCATATTATACCAAATTATTATTTAAGGAGAGATTTGTTAAGGTAATTATTTTCAACTAATTACTGGAGGGGGATTTAATAAGAATACGACGTTTATAATTCCTTAAGATTAAATCGATAACGGCGCAATAATATATTATAATAGGCCGTGGCGATATTTTCGCGGGACGAACCACCACAGCGGTATGTGGTAAAAAGATCGCGAAAACATAAAAAAAATGAAAATACAAAATCCCTAGCTCATCTGTCATACAGTCGCGCAACACATTACACGTGATGCCGTTAATTCGGTTGGCTCTGGCCTCTGACAAGCTCCACACGTCAGTCAGCTATCTTCTTATTATTGTTGTGAAGTCATATAATATATTAATGTAACAGGCGAAAAATTATCGTGTTTTTATATCATAGTGACATCGAAACGGCGATTTCGCGTCGTTTTTAAAATATGAGTTTTTCATTCATGCCGTTGTCGTGCAGACGTCAACTGTGATCAAAATGCATATTTGGCTTGTAAAATTAACGTATAACATATATTTAGAAACTATGTAAAAGGATGAAACATTTCGTTTGAAAAAATAATGTACACCTATTTGTAAACATTTTACTTAAAGTGTTGGTACGTTGCGAAACATACATACGTATAGATCGTTACGAATGCGACCTGTATGGCTGTATACCATACGAGTATACACGGCGTACCTCTACGTACATCATGTATATGAAACATATATTCTTAAGAAGATACATTTTTACTATTTTTTCATCAAATATGTTTACCAATACCAAATACCGTACGTGTTGTGTGGTATAAACGTTTATAGTACATAAAGAACACTATTTGTTGTGCGTTTTCAATATTCACAACGTACAGAGTACCTATGTGTTGACGAGCAGGAGTAAACATAAAGTTTACAAAATTACTCTTCCGCTCAAAGATCAAGATTATCATCGAGTCCCTATATAGCTTGAGAATGTAAATGACTGTATTCTATATAATATATATATATATATTGCATTAAACTCGATAAAATAATTAATTATTTAAGTATAGGTGATTTTTACACTGTCCCTCCCCAAATCACACATTAACGATGTTCTCCAAAGGAGTTTTAAAAAGTTGTTCGCATAAAAATGTATTAACGGTTTTGATCGAAACATATTCGTCACCCCTGTTTTTACGGTGGGTAAGTATACAAGCTATAAAACTGCTGGCGATTCCAAAGATAATTCAATATATTATGTCATACGAGTGGAGAATGTTGCTGCAGTCTCTCAGGTGGGATAAATATTACAGCTAAAGAGAATTAAGCGTGAATATTTCTACTGAGTACCCGAACGGCTTACGCGCATCGTCTCAATAATACGCGCAAAACAAATTTAAAAAATAAACCGGAAAATGTATTAGTTTACAGTAGATTTCCAATAGTTTCATGGGTATAGACTTGAGTTTTTTTAAACAGTATAAGAGATCCGTTCATACAATATCATCATTAATTTGGATAAAATTTTTCATTGCTGCAGCTGTACTCATAATGATTTAACCTAAAGTATACCTATATGTATAACGTACAGCGTGTGAATGTAAATTACCTATGAAGTAATTATTACGGCAAAATGCTGTATTTGAGTGTATGCTATTTATTAATACCAAACGTGTATTATTTAGTCTCGTCATGATCGAATCTGCAGTCCAATCCAAATTCAAAAGCAGCGGGAAAACAAAAAACCTATTTGAACTCGAGTACATTTAATAATACACCAGGCCGGCGAACGGATATGACGTGTTGAACTGTGTTTCGTTATTAAGATCGATTCCGCGGTATATGATTATAATATATATATATATATATATATATATATATAACCGCTAAACAAAATGGACATGTGCATCGTATATCTTTTAAATGTTTGTGCGTGGACTTATTTATATTTCGGCCCCTCTTTTTCAATCAATTGCAGAACGACCGGCGCATGTCGTGTACGATGTGAAGCTATAGCTAGGGTTAAACGAATTTACATAATAGAGTTGTTATACAAACGGGATAAACTAGTTTTATCGACGGGAACCGCGAGTGGATCGCGGTGAAAATTTATAACAGCTCATATTTTAGCATATGCGGTAACCTAATCGAATAAAAAATTAAAGTCGATGCGTTCGGATTTCGTGGAACGGTTGAATTTTAAACAGATATATATAATGACTATTATGGTCGTTGGACGACCGCTATAATATACACATTACAGAGAGGAAATAAATGGAAATAATAATGATAGTAATAATAGTTGCTACGCTCTTTATACAGGGTGAATTTTTAGACATGCTCATGACCCTCATGCATCCCCTTTTTTTTGGCCGTAAACGTGCTTAAATTTTAATTTTTTTCCAGACCACCTTAAGTGTGTCCTGTGGCGACACAAACTTTTGTTTTTCAGATAGGAACACCATATTTTTTACTCAAAATATAATTCAGTTAATTGTTCTAGAATTTTTAATGCAACGTAGTCAAAATGCGGACAAATACTTTCGGAGTTATTTAAATTTAAAATTGCTTTTGATATTTGTAAAATTCGTGTTTTCTTGAAATAGAAGAAATTAGCGATTACATGTTATTTTAAATTATATCATAATATTAGTTATTATAATACTATTTTCCTTAATACTTTCATTAGAATAATTCAAAAACTACTCGTTCAAATATTGATTTCGATACATCAAAATTCACAGAAAATGCCCTCAATAATATACTGCAGTGAAAAGAGGGTGTACCCATTTGAAAAGCAAAAGTTAGTTTCGCAACAGAACATAGGTTAAGGTGGCGTGAAAAAAAAATATTGGATAACATAGTTTATCCATGGTAATTTGAACATTGAGAAAAAAAAGATTTTAAATCAAAGCATTTCTACGGCCAAAAAAGTGTCTCAAATTATCTACACACCCTGTATATCATGTACATGTATAATATTAATATTATAGTTTATTTAATCGCCGAGTGTTGCGCGCGTGGTGTACCGAATTTTATGTCGGACACAAAAGGGCGAGTTTCCGGCTCCCTCTTAATATACGTATATGATGTAATATGTAGACGGGGAGGGACCCTGGCAGACATCATTGCCGGCAAACATTATCCGCTCACCTATAATATACGCGCGTGTGCGTAAATATTTACACAAATATTTAACTTCTAGTATATATATATATAAGGTTGAAGGGTATATATATACGTAGTATCACCAGGCGCGTATTGGACCGGCGGGACACCAGGAGTTTTCCCTGAGGGCAGCGTCCTGTGCATAGTACATTGTTTTTTTTTTTTTAGAAAAAAGGATTTTAATAACTATTCATTATTATTGAAATCAGCAGGTTAAAGATATTAACTTGATTCCATTGTAATTTGTCGTCATCATATCATTCGCGCCGCTTAATAACTTATCGTGTTATGTTTTTGTTTCATAATTTTAGTGTCCGTCGCAGCGTGGTTGTAACTTGCAAGTCGTCGTGTGCTGACCGCCCTATACGTTTTTGATAGAGTTAGAAAATAAGTCAGATAATGGTGTCGATAATTTGATTGTTGAATACCGTTTACCTGAAGTTAGAAGCAGTAAATGAAAATTACCACCCGCGATGAGGTATCACATCATCAACCAATGGTAAATGTTTACCAACAATCTATCTAGACATCTATCTATCAACTATCTAGTGTGATCATAGATAAAATATTTTAGCCTCAAGCACATGTTTAAAGTTTATTAAGAACTGGTCCAGGAGCAAATTATCTGAATCCAAGCTCGAGGCGTTCATGTTTGGTCCGTCGAAAAAGATCTGCTTTTCAATATTAACCCTGCAGAAGACATCATCAATAAAGTGGCTACAGCAGCTCAAAAACATTAACCAAATAACTACAATGTACTAATTAATTATTTCATTATTATTTATGAATAAATAAATGTACCTAAATTTGTCGGAGTAAAGTTTTTCGAATACAATTATTTTTTCATAAAGGGCCGACCATGTACCCCAATCCATCCCTGCGTAGCACATAAATATAATATATACGTATTATATAGGTGTAGGCGTATTATAGTGCGTGCGTGCATGATTATTGTAAATATAAATCGCGTATACGAGAGCGTGATGGCATAAGAAATATATAATATTAATATCAATTTTAATATAACGGTAATAATAATAATAATAATAATTTAACTATCGATTACATTCCGTTGATCGTTGTACATTTATACGCAGCCAATCGTCATTTATTAAAAAGCGTACACTACATTGTGTGCACCTTAAATTATATGACGCGTATTATTATTATGTGAATGGAACGAACGGGGTTGAACAAATATTTTAATTACCGATTATTTTAATAGGAATGCGCGATGAATTATTCATAAATGTTATTCGCCGCGGTCGAATGCGAGATGTAAGCTCACGATAATACTCGGGCTCGCGCGTCATCATTTCTATCCGTTCTCGGTTAGCGTTTCACCGCGTGGCGCGTTCTAATATTATTACAATAATAATATTATGTATGATTGCTGTACACAAGACCGTCAAGACCTATGCTGCAGTACTGCAGTACCGTGCCAAACGAACGAGGACACAAACGTA
This sequence comes from Periphyllus acericola, assembly GCA_949715065.1. Lineage (NCBI taxonomy): Eukaryota > Metazoa > Arthropoda > Insecta > Hemiptera > Aphididae > Periphyllus > Periphyllus acericola. Next base: position 4,119,368 of record OX454264.1, read on the forward strand.
TTACAGTCGACTTTTGTACAGGAACAACTCCCTAGGATTATTCATCAAGTCAAACTAGGGAAACGAAATCTTAAAATAAAAACATTGTACGATGTGCGTCCTTGCGACGTACACAGCCATCACGGTAGCGCCCGTATACTTATCTACATATTATACACATATATCTGTATGGTGTACCGGTGATGATGAAAAAAAAAAAATGAAAAAAAAACACTCCGAGAAGTTCAAATTTATTATGATTGGCGTACATTGATACAAAGATAGAAAGTTCGTTGGAGTTTAACGTAAACAATTGGCATTAGTGAAACTCCCTTAAAGATTTTGAAATTGTATGCACGAGAAGACAGTAAACTAAAACCACAAAATCTGTTTTATTTTGATTTAGAAGAATAAATTGATAATCGTGGTCTCTGCGAACACCGATTTATTTGTTTTCGTATTGATGTGTGTGAATTGGTTTATTGCATTTGTATTAGGTATTATTTTGACCGTCTGAACGGATCCGTCAATGTAGATTTGTGGGCGAGTTGTTTTTATATTTTTATAAAATAATTTCAAGTAAATTCAACCTTAATGAATAGACGTTTAAATCGATTGATCTACACATAAATGTTTCATGTCTCAGGACGGAATAAGATTTACGATTTCTTTCGTTACGTACGTAATCAATAAGTTTTGTTCAAATTACTTTTAATAGATCGGAATTTTCGGCTGCGTTCTAAAAGTGTCGAAATATTTATTTGTTTTTCGATGTATTTTGGGAAAATTTGAAGTGTAAGAAAAGTCCTTCCAACGGGAACTGTAGAAGAAGGTTTTGGACGAGTATTAATATGCATAGTGGTAAACACGAATAAAAAGTTCAAAAAACAAACGCAAATATATTCTCATTTGCCGGAAATGTATTATGTACTAAGTTTGTACCGAAACACACGCGTACTGCAATCGCGTAGCTATATATCAGCTGTAGGAGTCTGCAGAAATGTTATTTTTTTTCCGACCGAGCAACGCTGGAAACACCATAAATAACATCGCGTTTTAATTACGCGTGTGCTTTACGAAACGGTCCGGAGAAAAAAAAAAAACATTAATCAACATACACCAGCGTAAGTATAAAAAAGTGCATACATAACCTGAAAAGTGTTTTGAAATAATCGTCGACGGGAAAAATTAAAAGGCTTCCGGTCTAAAACGGGGGCTCGTTTAAATCTCAAAATAACACGCGACGCACCATAAAGCGTGTGTGTATTATATTGTAATGCGTATCACGGTAATCTGTAATGTAATACTAAAATAATACACAGCACGTTAAAACAGTGAACGTATAATGTCGCGGTGAAAATTTAAATTAATAATTTTACAACCCTCGCGACGACGCGCGCGTGTACCGCCATGTTACCACGTGAGTAGTCACGAGAAATACGATTTTTTCGCGCCGTCGTGCCTATAATATAGTAATAGTAACAATAGTAATGATTAAGGCTCGGAAGTTGTAGGAGTTGCATATTTTTCTGTATGTTCTCAATTTATAGCAGACCAAGCTACAAATCCGTTCTGTACAATGACGAATTTAAATACAAAAATTGCATTTTTTTGCATATTTTGTTAATTTTCGTTGAATTTTCATGCTCGTTTAATATTTGATTAACAAATTGATATTTTTTTCTTATAATTATGGTTTTATTCGTTTGATATAGAAAATATCAAGGAAGTTCTGGTTATTCAATGCAATACATTTACAGGTATGACGGTTAAAATAATCTATATGTTTAATGAATTAAAAAAAAATTAATATAATTTTTCAAATAACTTTTATTCTATATATATTTTTAGATTGAAAAAATTACAATCCATCAAACACAAAATACAAGCCAAAACATTAGGCCAAACATAAAAAATAAATTTTTTTTCATATACAAGTAAATTTTTTTGCATATTTAATAAATTTTATTTTGCATATTTAACATATTTTCATGCATATCTTACAATTTTTTATGTTCATATTTGCATGCATATTTTGCCTTTTTTAACTCCCATAACTTCCGAGCCCTAGTAATAATAATAACATCAAATCGGCTTTCGAAAATCCTTTCGAACCGCGCGTGCTCAACAATAATATTAATAACGTGTTGTATTATGCACATTATTATTGTACGCTACGTTTTCCGGACGACAATGTATAAAATATATCTTCGAGCGCAGTGTACCCGGGGGTATAGGTTATATTATTATTATTATTATTATAATAATTTACACGGACATACGCGTTATTATGATGTGTACGTATATACATGTACCTATACTACGGATATGCATGCTGTTATTATACGACGACGACTGTATGTATACGTGAGTTCGCGGAAAGAGATAATGTATTATATTGTACTTATAAAATACTCGGCCGAGCTGTCGAATCACAAAAAAAAATAAATAAAGCGCACGCAAACAGCGTATCAAACAGCCCCCCCCCCCGCGTATTATTATTATTCTTATTATCACTGTAGCTGCCCGCAGAAACGGCTAATAATGGTAATAATATATACGGCGGCTGCTGCTGCTGCTGCTGCTCCGACGGTTAGAATATCGACCTTCGGAGACGCGTGCCGGCTGATGGCGAATTTATACGACGTTAGGTATATCGTAAGGTGACCGCACATTTTTGCAGTCGGAACGCGGAAAAAATAAACAAATGTGTTTTTATTTTAACAATATTATTAGCAAAATCATGTGGAATTTCATTTTTAGAGGACGAGCACATTTTATATGTTCGTTACGTGTACCAATAAGTAATTCATTTTTATCACGAACAACGTTTGTTCCATTCAAAAACGATATTTCGTCAACGAAAAATTGGTTTTCGTTACTCGTTTGGTCTACCATTTGAAAACGGGACGTTTAAGTGTCCTGAAGATTCCCCAAGGGACGACGGGACAGAAATACAAAAGAGGGGACTGTCCCGTTTTAAATGGTCACCTTAGGTATATAGGACCGGCCATGTCCACGGGACTCCGTACGTAACATAATATGATACAATCCGCAGGCCACAGGGAGCCGTGTTTGGTTATAACAGGGGTGGGCCGCGCAATATATACCTAATGAAAAATGTGTGTGAGAGCCAAAAGCCGATTTTGAAGGTAGACTTACAGGCTTATAATTACTCAAAAAGTTACTTGGATTTTTAGAAAATCCATTTGTAGTTGATGTTGTTGAAAATGGATCGAAAAAATCTATTTTAACTGATACGGCCCAGCTTTAGATTTTTAACACTTAGAACTATTGGAAAATGAAGAAATGAAGCAGTTCAAAATTCAAATACAGTAAGTTGTTCTACTTTGTCGGAATTTTGGAAACATGTGCATGCTAAAAAGAAATTCACTTTGAGCTAAACATGAATTTAAATTTTCAAAAAAACATATTCTTGCGAGACTTTACACTTGAGTCACGACACTGAAAATAAGAAAATCTAAACATCGCTCAAATATCTAATAGAATTGGTAAAAATCGTCCTAGATATAAATAATCCAGACTTAAAAAGCTTAAAAATAAAAATGAATACAGGAAAAAAACGTTAAGTTAAGTAAGATATAAATTCAGAACTAAAAATACATTAAAATTTAAAAAATAATTACGTGATTTAACATTTGATCAAAAACCGTATGATTTTTAAAAATATTTGCTACTAAAAATGGTCTGCGTCTTACGATAGGACGCAAGCCGCATGAGTTTATGACGTGAGCCTAAATTTAGCCACCACCGGCTTACAATATGCATGTCGTAATACTACGGTATTCGTCGCTTAATGGGCTCACATTGGGACCAGACCATTTGTGTCGATAAGGCCAAAGGCCAGCAAAAAAAAAAAAAATAAAATAAATTTGATAATTTTATTTGTTCAACAATTCAATTGATTTTGACCTAGATGTCGGCTTGTGTGCGGTGTGCCCATAACAAAATTGTTAAGATTTTCGTGTATAATAATTACAAGTTATAATTTATAACATAACGCACGGGCCACGTTCAATATAAATAATAAAATAATATGCGTATGGGTCATTTTGAGTAATTATTTTCATTCGCGTATGATTGTGCATGAGTGTTAACGTCTAATGCATAAAAAGCGCACTATACTCCTGTACTACGCGATCGCTGCACCAGTATCGATGAGTGCACTCACATAATATATTATGTGCCTGCGCATAGTTGATATATATTTTTTTTCTCGATATAGCTGATCGCATTTATTATTATTCTCAATAAGCATACACGACGTGGCGGACGATTTAAATTTAACTGTGGAAACTTTGAGAAAAGCACTCACACCGCGTCTGTAACAATAATGACGCGTACGGCGTATGTATACATATTTTATTGGATCTATCAATGGATCCGGGCGGATGGGATCTTATTCGACGGATGGTAAAAATGTAACCAATCTAATGTAAGTAGTCTTCCCTAAGATATTTGCATATCCGAACGCGTTCTGGACTCGGAGGCTCGAAATAGTTTGGACGCCATTGATCTCTCGCACGAAATCTTACTTGCGGAATTATCGCGAGTAGAGTTTACTATCATTTCTTCTCCGTGGTTATTAGTAGGCCTCTCAGGATCGTACCGTTTCGCAGCCATCCTCGATCTTTCGTTCTCTATCCGTTGCTTTTATATTCTTTCCAATTTGTGATGGTAGTTAGCTTAGTGCATAAAAGTATATGAACAATAATTATACTTATTACAACAATGCGTTTACTTCTCGTATTACTTTGTTATGATATTGGGTAAGTATAGTATAGCTTGCGAAAGAATATAAGTAACCTTATATTACCGAAAAATAAACGTGCACACGCAGCTATGATAATTATAAACAACTGCACTATGTCCACGATACGAGTAACCAACATTTGCATAGAAATTGATATTATTTTGTGGTCACTAACAATAATTTCATATTTTTCTTCTTCTAAAAAAATCCTTTATGATTGTTGTGCATTTTACAAGTTTATTTAATTCCAAGGCGCACGTTGATGAATACCGTAAAATATGTTTTCAATATAAATAAATAAATTATAATGAGTATAAATAATTTTTTTCAACTCTCAGATTGTTTTTGGTTTAACGACTTGATGCTTCTCCATTGTCAGTAACACTAACATCATATTTATAACAGTGTTTTAATGTATTAAATAACATGTTAATTTCACATGAAAGACGAGTGCCGGTGTGCTACCAAAATTATTACCATACGTGTACATATGCAAATCTTATAAATACCATCAATGTAATATAATATGATCGGCTATTTTATATTATAAGTTTTTTTTAGACAATGACGCAGACGTCGCCGATAACAATAATATCTAGGCATAATAACGCACGGCGATAAAATATTATAAAAATATATACCCTTAGTGGGCGCGCATTTTAATAAAATAAAATTGTGATTACAAAATCGTTCAAACAATAGATACGTACTTTATGTACATGCATATTGCATAGTTATCATAACGACCGGTTGCGTAGTAAAATCCGCAGGTACGTTTAGCATAATTATGTAATTGTTATTTGATAAAAAATACCTTTGCGCTGTCCTATACTCCTCCACTAGTATTATTATTATTATTAACGACGTGTCACGTGATATTAATATCCATCACCACTCGTCGTCTTTATATATCCGTCGTCGTTTTCAATTAAATTAAAATACATGTATATATACATTGACATTATAATATTATTAGCGGTCCGCGTGTTTTACGACTGCGAATAAATTATTAAAAATATAAAAAGCGTATGATTTGGCTGGATTCTAAATGGCTATAATAGCCTACGTTTTATATTATGATACGGGCGTATATTAATATATTAATGACGGACAGAGCGCTACTCACCGAATAAATTTCGGAAGTGATTAAAACCCTTAGACTACCCCTCGCTGCAGAACAACCAAAACATTATGTTGTTGCGGCTAATGATTATATTTGCGAGTAATTTAACGCGGGCAAAAAAAAAAAACAAATAAAGTTCCATTCTCCCCTCTTTATGTTCAAACATTAAATGTGAGAAATCATAGTAATTATACGGGCATTAAAAAAAGAAAAAAAGAATAGCGAAACTGCGTTTTCTGTGTAACTGTAGAATTATTTTCTCGTTACGCGTCCGTACAATAAAATGCGTGTACGAGACTGCTCTTTTAACGCGAAATAAACAAATTTTACACAACTCTATAGTCACTATACGCACAGTATTATATACTTTGTAGTGTGTATGTATACATTATATTTTTTTTCACTGCAGCTAACGACTCGTTCAAACTCGAATACTTCTACGACTCGAAGAACAGACAATCTATCGCCATAATATTATCATTCGTAGTTCAATCGTAATTGTAGTTTAAATTCAATTTTAGACGATATTCAATCGATAACTGGCGGCGACGGCAAGTTGTAGAAAGCTTAGTGTTATCGTCGATCGGTGTTCGGATGGGGTGAAAGGGACTACGTGTGAGGCGCATGCGTTCGGTCGCCGAGTTCGGACGAAAAATCACTGATCGCATCGAGTCTGCATAATACGAGTTTATCGTGCTCCGAAGAATAAAAACTAATTTTCAGCTCCGAGAAATGAATATACCACAGAGTGGCTCGTGCAGCAGTTTGTTGGTGATATGAGCATATGCATATATGTACGTTGTGAAATGTGAGTACAATACGAGGCTAAATAATAGGTATATATTGAGTGTTCTGTCACTGGACGGCCTCCCTCCTCATAACTCGAGTTTTGTAAAAAAAAAAAATGATTTTCTTTTTGTTTTCTTCTTTTGTTATCATCACATTTGCGTACTGTACACAAGCCACATATTGTAAACGTTCTTAAATTATTAAATAAAAAAATAATATAATTTATATATATAGGTGTACCTAATGTGCATTTTGATTGATTATTATTTTTTATTCTGTTTTCAACACATCGTAGCTCATGATGACTATTCGTTTGATTTTCCAATGCACTGCATTACGTACTTTAGGGTCAATTGTTATGGCATGCGCGCGGAACACTGGTCAAATGCAACGCGTGATCAAGATGAATAAATTGTTGAGTTTCGCTACTGCATATATACGAAGAACCTACGGGCTGCGGTTACTGTAACCGGGTAACAGGTACTCGACTCCTAACGTCATATTGTTATGGAATGATTTTAAAAATCGTACCTTTATAATTGGCGCAAACGGTAGAACAGAAAAAATTGTGCGTTTTCTCGGGAAAATATTGCGCTGCGAGCCCACGACCGGCTTAAAGTCTGATGATGTAAAAATAAAAACGGTACACTTTAGTTTGTGAGATGGAAATAATATACGTTTTCCCTAATCCGTCAGTGCTATCGTCCAGGCCTCAAAGCGCCTGTGCACACAATATACTATATACGCGCATTATTACAACTATAGGTACCGTGCAATTATTATTATTGTGGTCGTAAATTAAGTACAGCGGCGGCGATGTGTTTGTAGATCGTTTTTCGTTCTTCGAACTGAGCGCGAGCACACACACACGTATTTTTTTTTTTTTATTTTTTTTTATCGCCACCAAGTCGTTATACTATATTACGTTGCACACACACACACACACACACACACACACGTACTGTTATTATGTACTCGCGCGAGTGTGCGAGTGCGGTATAATATATTATAATTGCTTTCATTGCGGTTTGATAATCGTTTGATCGATGTTATTAGTGTTGGCGGATATTATATTATACACGTGTGTGTGTGTGTGGGGGTTGAGGCGGTGGCGATAAGGTAGTAATAGAGGCGCGGGTGAGCGTGTTTGCGCGAGTGCGTCGTGGAGGCGAGGGAGCGAACGTGCGGGGGGGGGGTGGCGAGGAGGAGGCGGTCGAGCGCGGACTAGGAGGAGGTGGAGTTTTCGCGCCGCCCATTTGCCATAGTTCCGGGCCGCCGGAGGAGTGGTCTCGGGGCGTAACAGAAAAACCCATCGCGTCCACCGCGGCGGAGGGGGAAGCACGCGGTCCGCACGGGCGCTCTCGTACGCGCAACGCACGCCGCCGCCGCCGCCGCCGCCGCCGACCACGACCGCGACGACCGCGACGACGACGACGACGACGACTGCGACGACTACGACCGCGACGACGACGACGACGACGACGACGGCTACCAGCTCACTCATACACGAGACCGGCCGCCGGTTCGTTTACTGTCACCCGCGGCGCGCGCGCGTCCGTGTTACACATTTTATTTTATTTTATCATTTCGTTCTTGCACCAGCGCCCGTGGAGTACCTACGCCGCT
>OX454264.1:4127858-4194719 GCA_949715065.1 Periphyllus acericola
AACAAAACTTTTGAAATATCGCCTCTAATGCGTAAGGAACGATCTATTATTATCGAAACATGCATAATGCACTGCAGATATACATTCTCGTTTCGTCGAAACCATCAAAGTTGCAAAAAAAAAACCATCGGTGAAAAAATATAATATAGGTTCAATTGTTAAGAAAATTTGTAATAATAAATGCGTTCCCCTTTATTATTCCGCGGTTTACGTATTGTCATCAGACGCTATAATAACCGATTTGAATTCAATACAAAATCAGTAAATTCATCAAAAAACGTGAACACTTCACTGCATTTCCATATAATATAGATATAGGTATATTACCTTTGTACGCTGTATAATTTATAATATTTACTTTGCGTGGATCGTAATTGAAAACGAGACCTAAAATTAACAAATAACGACGTGTGAGGCGGAATACCTTTAGGTACAGGTCCCATAAAAAACATAATATACCTATGTATACGTGTTTAATACATATTATAGGCACGCAGCGAACGTACGAATGTCGTGTACGACTTTGGGTTATGATATAATGTAGTACAATATTTGTACATTGTGTGTACTTGTTTTAGTCTAATGATTTTTTATCGTTTGCACAATAATACATACGATAGGTGTACACGTACACATAAATTATGTTCCGTTTGTAGACGAAAACGTGTTGAAAAATTTGAAAAAAAAAAATATCCCAATGGCCAACACTTCGTCACTGTAAAAAAAAATGAAAAAAAATGAAAAAAAATACAATACCGTGCGATCAGTATTTGCGCGCAAATTGAAACGCGTTTTTTTTATGGTTTTTTTTGTTTGTTTTTGTTTTTTTTCTATGTTCTTGTTTTTGTTTCGTTCCGAACTCGAAGACGGGAAACCGCAGAGGAAACGGCGCTTGAGCAGCGACACGATGACTACGGTACGTTCGGCCGGGGCCTCGCCGTCCGACGAGATAGTCATATCGTCGTCCACGTCCAGTCCGCCGCCGCGTCCACCGTCGGCCACGGCGTCCACGGCCGCGGACCCGGTGCTCGAGGAGCGGTGCAACTCGGAGGAGCTGCGGCACGCCAGCTGCCGGCTGGAGACCAAGGACCTGTGGGACAAGTTCAACGATCTGGGCACGGAGATGATCATCACGAAGACGGGAAGGTGGGTGTATTGATTTTTTTATTTAATTTGAAATCAAAAAGGATTACTAGGCCTCGCCGAGCTTAAACTCGTGCGGAGGCCTAGGAGTTATCTTATTATAATTGTTACACATTATACATTACTATACATTTTTGAATTTTAAACATTTTAAACATTATACAATTTTTTTATTCCTTTTCTTATTACAAACATTAAACGCACAGTAAAAAATCAGAATAAAAAAATGCAATATTATAAATTACGAACAGCAAAAATATGCAAACAGATTGAATAAAAAATATGAATGTATATTGTATACATAGTAACATTTTTATCACGATATTTAAATTTTGTACCGTCGTGTTCATGTTGAAGCCAATGAGTGATGCATTTTTTAAATATTGGAAGGGACATGTATAGTATTTGATCAGCACACGTACGCCTTATGCCGTTGTCTCGCGGGAAACTCGGAAAAACCACGTGCAGGGACGTGGCGGGCGCGTCCATCTTAAATACGTGCCGTTCGAAACAATACGTCGTGTGACGTCAACCCATGAATCGTCGGCGGTTGTGACACGCGCAAAGTGCACATAATAATAATAATACGCGCCCGTAGAGTCCTCGGGGGGACTTTGGACATGATTCATGGTGCACATGTAGGGTGCAGGTAAAAATATCGAAGCGGTTCAATAACCTGAAGTTGTTTTTTTACCCGAGTCAAATCACAAGCGCGCACGTATTAACGGGATGAGTGAAAAAATAATGACCAATTTGTGCGCGGAATTTTTCAATTGGCACGAGACAAAAATATATGGCTTGAGTTTCTAAAAGTGAAGAAAACCGCTAAGAAACTGTTACAAAACAAATCATATTTTTTTACTTCCAATTATACATAAGTCTAAAGCCAAATACTGTAACATACTTTTAGCCATTACTCTATCTATATATTTGCATAAATTAATTAATATACAAATAATTGTACATTTATCGAATTTGATATAAATGATTGACGTTAAATAGAATATCGAAAGAAACCATACATTTATTCGTATATTCAATAAGCATAACTCGCATGAAACGTAACTTACAAGTGATGAAAAAATTACAATAATTACTTTGACAAAGTTGAATTTGATGGAATTATATTAAATACGTTTCACCCATTTCCTTATATAAATACATAAATATTATTTTATATAAATAATATGTTTAAAGGTGCTACTGGGTGCAATGCACATAAACTGCAGTAAAGCAAAACAAACATTTCCTTCCGCAGGTAATAAAATACACGCATTTCTATACGTTAAAAAATAATAAAAATGTTATCTGTTATAAGAATCGCAAAATATACAGCAAACAAACATGACGACAAACTCGTACCAGTTCCAGGATATAATTTAAAATTTATTTATTTTATTTCTATGCTGTGAATTGATATTTTATCACATTACCGGGGGTGCTTGAATTACGTATAGTCACGGGGAGTGAGGATTTTCAATGGTTTTACCTTTCGTCACTATAGGCACGGGGTCTCATCACGTTCCGAAGCGACCTAGGTCTGCCAATGTCCTCCAATACCCACCTATGACTTGGAATTATAATAAGCCTCAGTCCCGCCGATTATTATTGTAACCCTGAAAACTCGATGTAATATGCATAATGACGTATATGCATATATAGATATATAATTAAACAACACTTTGATTTTTTCTTACACTCGGTATAATATTTTGTTGGTGTAGCTGGTAATATTATGAACCTGATCGGTTTGCCACCCGAACGTTTTTGATATTTGTATGCGAAGGCCGTATATTTTTCAACACATTCCGAATTATTTTTTCTTCAAAATTTGCATCAAAAAGCTTTCGTGGAATCGACTGGTACATAGTGAAATTAATAATAGTACAAAAATACGAATTTTACACACAGTTTCCGTACTTGAATTTATCCGCGTCGCGTACTATTATTACGTTTTTGAAAATAACGTTTGTTACAAACACGTTAATGGTTTATGTAAACAGTTTGTTAAAACAATTCACGTAATTTCAGCATAAACAAAAAACCTTAAATTCGTCTTGCGTTATAAAAGACCATCATGAAATCGATATGTACAGTTGTACGGAGAATCTACGTAAGCTTGATCCGAATGTTTTCCACGCATCCAACTATGTACCAAGTAGTTATAATCACGATTTGGGGAGATACCGATCGGCAACATCGAATCGCTGTGGGTTTGCTCCGAAACTTTTCGCCGAACGACCGTGACACCGCGTCGAAAGCATAAATACAAATTAGTCGTGATAATACGATATTGTAATTACCGTTTTCCAGTAAGAAATTACCAGTGTTATTAGTGCATCGCAATGGTTTTTCGTAAGTCTTATGCATTTGAAAACTTAGATTATACACCCATTGAAACGTCCACAACATCATATTGTTATGTGCGTAATAAACAGACAATAACCGCGTATTACCACGGTTAACATAACGTTTGTTGAATAACTTATGAACCGGTGGTGATAGCTTAAAATAAATAATGTAAAAGGACGCGCGATACAATATATAATATCGTGCGAACATAAAAATGAAATAGTGTATAGCCGTATGCCGTAAATATTATTAATACGGTTTACCATTGTTGTACCATCCGCACGGTACAGCGTAATACTGGTGAGATATGTGTACGTTTTACAATAATTAAATGATGACACGATTCGCGAGGGCTGTGATTATAAAAATAACAGTCGGTGCAGTTAACGGTTGCGACGAACGAAACGGTTTCTGAAATTTCTATTCTCCATATTATATTATCACCCGGTGCGGCAATTCTTTTCCGCGAAACATTCGAGTTCAGCATATTAAATGTATATTTAGTATTTTCACTTTTTAGTTTCGAGTGAGAAAATAACACGAGGCGAACTTTATATAAAAACATGTCGTGTATATCATTAAATACGTCTGTAGACAGTATTATCCTAAACGTTCTACCGCACAAGTCGAACACTAATGACACTTTAATTTGACAACACGAGTTGGATTTTTAACACTCTCCGTAATGATATTATTAAGCCATTTTATTTTATTTTTTTTTTTTGTCACATATTATATACTTATATATTATTCACTATATAACTCGTCGTAGTTAAATTGTACTTGAATTATGTGAAATTATAAAAATATACCTATATTGACAATGATGTATAGTTTTTATAAAATCGAATTCAGCTTTTATGTATGTTATACACTTGCATTTAAATATTAGAGAGTACTTATAGCCTTAATATATCTATTACCATCGATTTGCAATATTCATTATTTTCTACAGGGGAAAAATTGATTGTAAAAATAATCTATTATGACGAAATGCTTTTTACACGCAATATTTAAAACGCAGACATTTTCCTCTAGGTATATTTCCGTAGATATATTGATTTGAGTGATTTTTCCGGAGATATTTTGTCCTAGAACCTGCGCCGTATAATAGTAAAAATAACGAATTTACGTTCTTCTCCGTACATTGGTCTATATTTTAGGAGTTACTGTATTTATTCCATATTTTTAATTTGATTATCAATTAAGGACGATTTGAAAGTCCGTGCGACATCCTTCGCGAATTATTTTTTACAGCACGATGCACCCTGTTCGTAACACAATATAATTGCATACGCACTGCATGCGTGAAATCGCGTTAGTTACATAAATTGTTTTCGTACACCCGCGGCACAACCCCATAAACTACACAAGTACATACGTACGAGACAACGGTGTGTGTATAAATAATATCGATTCGACGAACCATGGAGGCGTCGGGTGTGTGTACAATATTATGACGTACGCGATTATGATTAATATTACTTATCACTGTTTATAACGGCGGCGCGGAAGAATTCGTGCGGAAAACATTGTTTCCGCGCGTGTAAAATATAAATCGTTTTCGACGAACGCGTCGACGTAGAAAAGCGTCGCTCCGACGAAAACTTTGCGCCGGCAAAAGTTTGCAAGTGCTTCCTGTTCCATTTTTGTGTAGGTGCACACTATATTATCCGATAACTCGTCTCGCACACAAACGCACCTAATCCACTCGTCCATTGTTCGCCGGCTCTCACGCGTATTAAAAAAAAAAAAAAAAAACATTAAAAAACACAAAACGTCAGTTTACCAGCAGTGCACCTGCACTTTTTTTTAAGCAATAAATGCATTTACGCGCGCGTCGTCGGAGCCGCGTGACCCCCGTTTTGCCGGCTTCGTGATTTTCGCGATCGTAACGCAATCGAGGTGTACACGATAATATTATGCGCGTTCCCAGCTCGGTCTCGTACCCGTATAATATGTGCATAATATAATACGGTGTATACTGTACGCACGCGCGTCCCGCGACCAAAGTGCAACGTAGCGACGAGATTGTGCACTACAATTATTATCATCATATTACACACCTACGCGCGCTGCACTTACACACTCCAGAAGTTTTCGGCCGCGGCAGTTTTTCTGTGAACCGTCGCTGCGCACGGAGGAACACGGTCGACTTCCGACGGCCGGCTAGCGAGCACGATGTGCACGCGCGCGTTCCAAACTGCTATAGCATTTACAATACGAACGTACGTAAAAGTGGACTGGTCGTCGACGGTTTATAATATAGTAATTGTTACGTCTGGACTGTACGCGATAAACGCGATTGTTCATTGTTCGAGCGTCCGCCGCAGTCCGATTTGGAAAAGTGCACGCGAGTGCATTCAACTGCAGCAGCAGCAGCAGCAGCAGCAGAAACTGCAGTAATGATTGCACTCGTGAACGCGTGACGCTCGCTGTAGCTGTTAATCGTTCTTTTTTCCACCCGTCAAAATCTGATACGGTAAATACGTGTCGTCGGCCGCCGACGTTTAGACGACTTTTCGTACCGTGAAAGTTTTGTTTCGTACAACATGTACGCGGTTCTCGACATCTATATACGTCTCGGTACCATTTATAAGTTTTGAACGATTTCGCCTACCGCTAGAGATAGCGTGCACGTAGGCTTATCATTATCACATTTAATAGTTGAATACATAATTACGGGGCCGGTGGTATTTTTCGTCTAACCGTGATCCATACGATGTTACAATGCAGTTATACGAGCAATACGGATTCGCTGAAATGCAGTTTTCCACGCTTCACGTGACATATTCCAGCGATTATGTATCTATCGACTGTTCCTCATCGGGTGTGCTCACTGCAGTTTAGGGTTTGTTCGGATGCACCTATTTTTATTGCAGCGTTTTTACGAGGTTAGGCAAATATTACGGCGTCGCAGTGATCGTATACCGACCGCATCGCCCGAGTCCGCGATCGGATAAATTTCGTACCCGAAACAGGATCGAATGCACCCGAATGCGGACTTCCGCGGGATTCGTCGTCGAGTTCGTGTTCGCGCGTAGTTATCGTGTGGCTTCACTGACAAACGATTACTACTGTATCGTACACCGTCACAATAACGCGACCGTTCGACAGTGTACGTGCATCAATCGTTGTGTAACGTTATAATGCGTGTTAAAATGCGCCAAGCTTTTTACGATCATAATAAATAATAATATTATGTTATTGCGCTTACTATTGTACGAGACGGCTGCAGTTACGCTCGGAAAGCCGATCGTCCTAAATGTGCACTCGCTGTTCCTTCGGCGCTCGAAACACGCGCGATATATCGTGTACGCACACGTACGGGTACGGTCTAATTAGCTGTTATATTATAATTCGGGAGTAATATTATACGGTCGTAACGTTATAGCGGCGCGGAGAGGACGGCAGGATAGAACGCTGGACACTCGTTTTATTAGTATATACGCTACGAGTTATTAAATTGTACACTGTACTTGTGCGAGTAAACAATTTTATGATACGTAACGAATGCGCACACAATTATGCAACAGGATATTAAAATATGTGTAATGTGTATTTATTTTCGGCGCGGACGTCTGCACTATTGTGTACTATCATTGTTATCATCGTTCCGACGAGTTTCGACGGTCGACGCCGTGCAGTGAATCGCCGAATAAGTCGGTTCGTACGGATTTACACCGACGTGATACGGATAGTTTATTGATTGTGTGAAGAAAAAAAAAAAAACTTGAACTTTTTCCATTTTTCTTTTACGTCCTCGCACGTTTACGTGTACCAAAACATTTCCAAGACTCGAGATGCCTATACGCGTATTGTTATTTTCCAACCATAATATTATTGATGCCGCGGTTGATTCCGTAAACGGAAGGGGACAACAATATTTCAAACTGATTGGTTTCCAAAACGTAATACATTTATCGTTTTGACGGCTCTAAGAAATTATGCAATTACCTAATAGCATCGATACAAGGAAAAACCTATTACGATTTACGACTCGTATAAAGTTTATTTTTTTTTTTTATAGTGTCTTACCATGCGATCAGCATATATTTTCATTTTTGTTTTTTTATTAAATTTCAAAAATTACTTTGAGTAATATTCCGATAGCTGCTGTGTGCGGTGCACGGGAACACACGTAAGCGATTAGGAACTCGAAAAGTTCGATCGGTATACGTCAATGTTGAAAATGTACCGTATACTTATAACACTGTATTTTTAAACTTTAATCTTCTATTTTCTGTATCATTGGTTTCGGATACCGTATTCGATCTCCGTTCATCTCGTTGATTTTCCGAGAATTAAGCACGGGTGAGTTGCTCGCTGACGCCCACTAAACGCCAATACTACAATATGCGCATGTATACCTTTTCATAGCGTCTCGGCTCCGAACCCAACGAGACGATTCGTGTACAACTCTTGTACTCTTGGGACCATCTGAGTGCGTTGACCGAACACGGCGAAAGACCAGCAAAATGAAGTTGCACATTATCTTTTGAAAAATCAAATTAAATTACAAACGTTTATTGACATTTCAGCCTGGTACAAAACAAAGACATAATATGTGTATACAACATAATGTATTTGTGTAGACGTATTCGTACATACCTTATAATTAAATGTAAAACATGAACATTTGTTCCCGCCCTTAGCTGAGAAAAAAGTAGTGTTTTTTCACTGAGCATGTTTAGCTCCATAACGCTCAAATCACGCTATAACGATAAATATAATATGCATAATTAATTGTTGATAGAAATCGCGTTAGTGAACACGTGCAAATCGGACCGTTTCCGGTGCAACAAGCGGCGACCGCACTGTATATACCTATCATTACGATTATGTATTGTTAGAGGCCCGGGTCCAAAATATGTATTTTTTAATTGAAAACGAGAATTTTTTTTATTTTTTATATATTTGTTTTTAACACATCGAACGCACTGAATGCGAAACGTACAGTTCGGAGTTGTTGCAACCCGCAAAGTCCTACACATGATTGAGCACGAAGTATATTTTCAAAGATAAATTAAACAATCCCTAAAAATTGAAAAAAAAAAAAACACGACTTAAAAAAGATTCTTATACCCGGGCCCGTCCCGAACTTTGACGCGCCTCCGGGCCGCTGTGCGATACAGTGTGAATCCAAAAGCGGTATATGAAAAACCATAAATAAAAATGTATAAATATTTATTGTAAATAAAATCGCAAAACCTCGCCGTCGCAGGTCGCCTGCGCGCATTTACACCGCGAAAACGTAACGCGTACACAATGTGAACTCGCAATACATCATAGCCGCGAACGCGTATACATACGTATGATATACAATGCGTACCGAACGTTCAACGTATATTTTCATTTGAAAAACCGAATACGAATGCACGCGTGTACGTATACGAATACTATAATATATGTAAAAACGTATGTATAGTAAATTGTTTTGAATAACGACCGTGGCGTCGCAAAAGGGTTCGGCCGATCACCGCGGTATGTGTGTGCACAACAATATACGTACGAGCGCATCGCACACACGCGCACACGTATCTATAATAAAATCGTATACGTAATATATACATTATAATACGTACACAGACACCCGGTCTGCCCATCGCGCCATCTCTGCAGCGCATTATATTCACCATACGTGTGTACGTACGTCATTTATTTAAATAGCCCACGACTATTTACTTTTTTTCCACCCCACCCCCCTCGATCCCTGCAGCAGCAGCAGCAGCAGCAGCAGCGCTTTTTCCTCAGCGCCCCACACGTTCGTTATGTATTATACACATACGCATATATTATGTATTATTGCGTGTGTGTATATGTATGTACACGACATTTTCGCGTCCCCATCCGTACACAATGCTTGCACTCGCGTTATTTTCATATTATATACATATTACATGTTTTGTATATGCATATACGATTTAGTCACAGTAGTTGCGGCTCCCTCGACCGCAATGTCCTCGTCGTCGACGTCGTCATCAAACATTTGCTCGAGTCGTATTCGACGACGTGTATGTGTGCGAGGGTATATATAAGCCGCATATGTATATTACATGTGTACGAGTCCGGCGGCGGTTAAGGGATAAGGCCATTTTGCATTGGCGTCACGTGAGCTTCCTTGCAGCCCTTCCCGCGCTCCCTTGCGAGCGTATATACGTATATATATATATATTTATGACTATCTCATCC
The DNA here is from genome assembly GCA_949715065.1 of Periphyllus acericola. Classification (NCBI taxonomy): domain Eukaryota; kingdom Metazoa; phylum Arthropoda; class Insecta; order Hemiptera; family Aphididae; genus Periphyllus; species Periphyllus acericola. The sequence goes on from OX454264.1 coordinate 4,137,546, forward strand.
CTGTCCGCAGCGCACACTCGTATTATATATATATATATATATATACGAGTTTAGTGTATATTATCCTCGTCTTCCTCTCGTCCCCTTTTCTTCTTCCGCACCGTTCAACGCCATAGCACCACCATCACATACAGTCATATTATATAATATGTATATATGCGCGAGCACGCACGTATTATATTATAACGGTCCCCGACGCCCCGCACCCCGCAGGTTAATAATTCAGAGCCGAAATGGAACGGCAGCGCGGTGGCGAAAAGACTGCTCGTCGTGCTAGAAGCCGATACGTGTGTATAGGTATACAGAGTGAGCAGGCTAGAGGGGTCGCGTACACGTATATACATCCATCAGGAGAGAATATAAAACCGCAGCAAAAACTAGGACCGTTGCTAAGTTACCGCGAAACCCTCCCTGCAGCAGCAGCACGGACGTGGTGCGCGCGCGCGCGTGTGTGTGTGTATGTGTGTGTCTACTATATATATATTTATTTATCACCCCTTCCCCTACAGACGGACGCACGGAGGGAGCGAAAAGAAAGAAAAATGGCCGCGGGCAGGTGGTCGGCCGCGGGTAGAGGAGTGCGGTGGGCCCCGCGGACGGGACGCGGCGAAGTTTTTCTTTTTCCACTTTATATCGTGCGCCTTAGGGGTGATTTGAATATTACCACAATAACTCACGTCTCTTTTCCCCTTGCCCGCTAACAAGTGCTCGGGCCATGGCGATTTAGACACGGGATTTTATACATATATATATGTACTCGTATATACGCGCGTCTTGTTTCTCACTCTGCGAGAACGGGGCGGAAATCGTTGTAATATAGTAACGTCCGGAACTCTTCAAACCGCGTTGTAATATAATATTAATATATACGCGATCGTCGGAGAAGTACTCTCGTTTTACGTGTACTTAATGCAATGCGTATAATAAGAAAAGCATTTGATTGTCTTATGCACCGGGTTGTCGCCGTTATATATGTACATAGAATAACAATACACTCGAGTGAAAGCGCGTCCGCGGAAACCACCCCCGAGCCGACCGGGTCTTAGTAATCTCGTAATGGATTTCGAGGCGATAAAAAAGAAACCGCTCCCCCGCGCGAGTGCCTAAATGTACACCAACAAATTTGAATTATTATTACATATAACGTTGTTCTGCGTGTATGGAGACGGTAGAAGGTGACATGGGCGTTTTACGCGCGTGCATGAAATAAATGATACTAAAACGGTAATATAATACGTCGTTCCTCGCAAAACGAATGGTAATTCCGCCGTTTTTTTAGACGGCAGACATTTTCGAACGAAGTTAGGTGTTTGCATAAATCGTGCTCGATCGAAACGAGTTAAGTCCATCCGAGTTGTTACGTTTGAACGTGACATAATTATAGTGTACAGTTATAAATTATAACCGACATATTTTACCATGAGATGGTGCTCGTCGTTTACTTTTTGAGTTGAAAAATCGTCGCTGTCCACGTTTTTCTATTAGTTTCTCGATTGACAATGCTTTCTTTCCGTGTCACCGCCTGCGCCACCGTGCACGCGGTGGATTTAAAGTGGTTTGGAAGATGTGTGCCCCTCATTTTTAACATAACTTACTGTACGATTCAAAATGTTCAAAACATCAAAAACTATTAATGTTGGAGTCCCCCTCCCCCTGCTACAATAAAAAATTCTAGATCGGCTATCGACTGGTACTTCAATATGCTTTCAACAGCTAGACGCAGTGGCGCACACTATATTTTGAACAGTGGCGTACCAATCATCAGCTCAAACTGGCATCTATCACCATCCGAATATGTATGCTTTTTTAATATGACAGCGCAAGCTCCCACAATTCCAAGGTGCCAATTATGTACTTGCATTACCAATTTATAGAAAACACTTTGGGCTTAAAAATGGAGTAGACATTCAAATATCCGACTTCTATACTTGTTCCTTTGTAGTATTATACTACCTTTGCACCCGGTTGCATACATAGTAGTTACCGCCTATATAGATGCTCATGATCCACCCACCCCATAATAGAGGGGTACTTTCACCCTTGAACTCTCATGTGTGAGCCACCTCATTGACGCGTGCATACGAGTACATGCAGCGATTCAATCTCGCCTCGACGCGTTTGCAAACGTAATGTTTTCGGATAATAAACGACGAACGACGCCCGAGAAAATTCAAAATGGGTGATCCAAGCACATCATTATACTATTATTATTACAACGTATAGTTGCAGATTATACATAGTTGTTGTGTGAACGCGAATCGCACGTGATCATATTAAAATGTACGGCGATTAGTAGGTAGACCGCGGGTATAGAGCAGACAAATGAAAATTACGTGCGAGAAAAATGAATAGAAAGCGGTTTTAGGTACATAACATTATACATACGTTTATGCGCAAAACCAACAATTATTATTATTATTATTATTATTATATCGTACTACGATGGCTAAAGCATATATATTATGTATAATATGATTCGTAGCTATTAAACAAAACCAGTTTTGAATATTATTGTCAATGGATTTGCGAAAATAAAAAATTTAAAAAAACGGCTAGGGCATTAGTGTTTAATAATATACATTTACGTTACGGTCCAGAAATTGTACGTTCAAAAAAACAATTCCGTCATGATAGATTTACATCTACATTATTTCGGTGAAAATAAACATCATGGCCATGCGGATAATATATATTTATTTTTCGACCATCGTATATAGACAGTGTTTGCTGTTTTTCTTTTCTTCCAAATGTTCTGCGTCAAATCGGCACAGGAAACATTGAGTCGTCTTATATAGTCTTGTATAGTCGTTCAGTTTAAAAATTCTCAAATATACGTCACGGAAATACAGAATACCTAGTGAGAACGAAAACGATTGGAATTGCCGACTGAATAACAGCTCGAGTAACATAGCTATGAACTCAAAACGGATGTAAAAAGAAAATAGCACAAATAGTGTACGTACGCGTGTATGTTATATTAAGCAATCAACTGAAATCATATCGACTTTTGACCACCGTTTAAAAGGCCCCGTGGATCTAGAAATATTATACACTATTGTACATAGGGTTGCCACCTCTCCGGGTTTCACCCGGATAATCCGGTTTTACATAAAAACATAAGGGCTACGGGTTCAGTGAATTATTCTCCGGGATGTCATAAAATAAGTGTACGCTATTGTTCAACGCGTCTTTTCTCTGATGGAAAATTTGTGAAAGAAATCGTCTGTCAGTGGAAATGTTGAAATCAGAACTCTGTGTTAAATTAAATTACAAAATGAGCCGTCAACAATTGTTGCACTATTTGAAAAATCCCGAATAAGAAAGATTATTGAAATGTGCATCGAAAAATATAAAGTTTATTTTAAAATTTGAATAAAAAACATATTTTGCATTTTTTAACAATAAAATATGTGATTTTATTAAAATGTTTTTGTACATCATATTTTCATTATCTACCTTTTCAGTTATCACCTTATAAACTAGGGGTTTGCATAGGGGCACGGGCACTATATATCTTTTGCCGGCGACTTTACTTCTTTTTCTTCTTTTGCTCATCGGCCTGTCTCCGGGTCGGCAATCTCTCAAAGGTGGCAACCCTAATTATACACATCATGATGACGTTCGGCCGACGAGTGAACATAGTGTTTCGGGTGCGCCTCGTGTAAACGTCATAGCTGTTATTCGCACATGTGCACCGTATCGTTACATTGTTATGACAAGTTTGATGAACGCCCGAAGGGTGCCGGGTGGCTGGTGGCGGGATCGATAAGACACGAGAAAAATGTTACATATTACGTTAACAGCGTCAGTTAGTTTTAAGTATATTCATTTATTATTTATTAGTGCGTGCGTGTGTGTGTTCTGTAACGAATAGCTGTTTAGCGTGTACGGCGGTGCGGTCTCCGGGGTAAAGCGGTCGAGCGGCGACACGAGGGGGGGTAAAAGTCAAAGAGAGAGACGGCGCGATGTACGGAGGCAGAGAGGGAGAGACTTAAATAGCCTGATGTCACTCAAACTGCAACGCCGCGTCTGACACGCGATGTGTGTAGACAACAATTATTACGAATACGGTTGTTAAGGAGTTTTGTAATTTTACAAATGCGCGATGACGCTCCAGGCGATATTATCCGGTACGAAAAAAAAAAAATAGAAAAAAAGTAATAACAACAATAAACGTACGCACTTACATACACATTTCTTTCCCCTTTATTAATCGTTAACGACGCATTTCGAGGCTGCGCGCACATACGCATAGTACACGATTCATCATATTCTGCTGCTGCTGTGTACACCTACCTGTTTTTATTTTCGTTTTTTTTCGGTTTCGCTATCGTTCGTCGTTAGTCACGAGCTCGGTCATTACGAGTCCTTACCCAATTATTTATTTTTATCGGATCCCCGGGTATAATCTCGCCCTCTGAACGATATTATTATTATTATTATTATTATTATTATGATCATCATTATTTTCGTCTTGTCACACGTCGCGTAGCGCACGCAACCGTACCTGTACACACGTATACACGAGTATGCGTGCGCGCACAAACGAGCGTTTGCTAAACTTGTAGAAAAATGTGTTAAAAAAAAAAAAAAAGTGTAAAAAAGAAACAGGTTTTCGGCCACCTCGTGTGTGGTGCGTTTGATTCATAACCGCAGCGGTCGTTTTTACGATTACGACACGTACATAATATTATTATCGTACGCACACCGAACGCTGCTCCTGTCGCGCGCGCGCGCCCGCGTTCCGTTCGGAATTATTATTACTCGAAAATAATAATATCACAACAACCGCAGCAAACCGCACGCACGCGGTCATAATATTTCTCACCAGGACTTAGTTTTCGGAATCAGCGGGTGGGAACGAGGTGGGCCGTCGTCGTCGTCGTCGTCGTCGGACAACAAGTGGAAGTACACGATTTATACGCGCCGCGCGGATCGAACCGTCTGGTGAAAAATCGTCTGGAAAAAAAAAAAAAAAAAAACGACACAGGTAAACGATTTCGGACAGAACTCTTCGTACCGATAGTTTTTACCAATACATATTATATTATCGACAATATTATTATGCGCGCGCGATCGCTCGAATATCCCGCACCTACTCCTCCTCGGGACCTACCTTCGCCTCGCCCACTCGTACCTCTCGCAATGTCCGCTGTGGCGTTACAACACGTCAATGGTCAACACTCGAGCTGCACGAGCGGGCGTGTGAGTCGACGCGTTCGCCGACGTCCGCGCGCGCGTAAATATCCGTGGTGACCGGTTTGTTGATCAACGTTAACGGAATTGAACTGTACGCGCGGTCTTGCATCGAAATTGATTTATTTTAATCTTGTCAAAAGCGTGGTGGTGTAACGTGGTCGGGGATGACCTGTGAATATAAGATATTCAGGGAAGAAGTTAGGTTATTTTGAATATAATTAACCGTAGCTCGGGAGCATAAATAGGATCTTAATATTACAAATAAATGCGTATTGGTAGAGATAACTACTAATATATATATATAGGTTTATTAAGACTTACTGACATAATTAACAATCATAGGGCTGTTTCGTAGTTACACGGAGTTCAAGTTAGCGTGATGGTAACTGGCGTTCCCTTACATACCGATTGTCGACCATAGGCCTTACAATATAAACTGTGAGTGGGGGTAACTTAATGTATAGTCAGCTTATATTATGTTTCTATAATAGTAATATATATAGTGGTAACGATTGTTACAGTCGTCAGAGATAATTTCCGACGTCCGTGCGCTCCAGTTGTTCCGATTCATTTTTGAACTTTAAAGCAAAATCACTACCATACTATAAACAGTACCATATTTTTTTCTCGCTATCTTATGGCAATTTTACTTCCGTTTTCGGTTTTGAAATTCTAAGAATCCATACTCGCAGCGCAATACGATAATATTCAATGTGATCGCCGTCGACCAAATTGTCGCGGGAAAACTCGAAATCTCATCAAGTCGGTTTGGACTTCAGTCGAATTCGGTCGACAGCGGTGTGCCGATGTTTTCGGCGGTCACCCGAGATGACGCTTGAAAAACGTAATAACAATAACAACGAATTGGGTGCACTGCGAGTGCAAGATCAACAGTTCGAATCACAGACAATGCACGTGACCGGAGCTCGCCCGGCTACGAGTGTAACGTTGTAATAATTGTATCATTACAACATATTATGCACGCGCAGTACGTGCGACCCGCCATTGGTTTCATTAATATATCCGCCGTTTCGATCGCATTGGAATATTGCAACGAGCATAAAAATCCAATGAAAATTGAGAAATGTGCATAAAAAGCATATGGAAATCGAGAAATATGCACTTTTTTTTCTAAAATTGACAAAATATGCAAAAAAAATGCATTTTTAATTTTTGTATTTAAACTCGTCATTGTATTAGAACGGATTTCTAGCTTGGTCCGCTATAAATTGAGAACATACAGAAAACTATGCGACTCGTACAACTTCCGAGCCTTATAGTAATAACGGTCCGTTGCTATTGTTTTCGACGCGGGCCGCGATGCACCCGCGGTGGGCACGAATATAGTGTACGGATATCATTCCGACGGCCGTGGGTAAGCACTAGAATGTGTAGTGTGTGGTGGTGTGCTACAATCGCACGACCGGAAGAGGGAAGAAGTAATAACAGGTAATCGCACCGTTGCGGGCATTGAAATAATAACAGTGCGACGGCGGTCGGGTGTATGTTATAATGTGCGCGGGTACGGCTAGAGACGACGGTCTTTCGATCGGACAAGCTGTAATACGTATACGTACATATTATTATTATTATAATTTCAATGTGTGTATACGCATCATGAGAGGACGAACATAATTCAATCGTCGCGATACGGACACACCATAAAATATTACAATATCCTTCGTTCAAATTATAAGATCAAACCGTACGGAGTTGAAATCTGGTGTGCATAATGCCGCAGTCGTAATACTATACAGTTTGTGCTGATTGCAACCGTGAAAATTGTATCGACGTGTACAGTGGCCACGTGGGCACCTATTTTATTAAAAGTTCTCAATCCGACAAATCCGTCTGAATCATATATATTCCGCTAGAATTTCACGGTGTACCTAATTGGTCGTATGAAGCAACATTTTGGAGTGTTGCGGTTCTGTACCCGTCACAAGACAATTGTTGCATCTGTCTACCCATCTTTCTAGGTCCCAAATTACGCTGACTTCCGAGTGTACGTGAATGCATACTGTTATAGTAAGTTATACAGGGTGATTTTTTAGACGTGCTAACTACCTTTTTTTGCCCCAGTAAAAATGCTTTAGTTTGATTTTTTTTTCAAATTACCATGTTTTCCACATTTTTTTTTCATGTCCTGCGGCAATACAAACTTTCGATTTTAAAAACCATAATATGTTATACGCAAAATATTATTCAAATGATTTTTCTGGAATTTTTGATTCAACCTAGTCAAAATTACGACAAACACTTTGGCAGTTATCCAAATTTAAAATTGCGTATGAAAAGTGTAAAATTCGCGTTATTTCGAATTATTAGAAATTAGCGGTAAAATTTGACTGAAATTATATTATAACGTTATTTATTACAATGTTATTTTCCTTTATACTTAAATTAGAATAATTCAAAAACTACTAGTTCGAAATATGATTTCGATACATCACAATTTACAGGGAAATGACCCCAATGATATACCGCAGTAAAAAAAGAGAAGTTCCCATTTGAAAAACAAAATTTTGTATCGCCACAGAAAATACTTAATGTGGCATGTAAAAGACAAATTATGGAAAACAAATAGTATTTATGGTAACTTGAACATTGATAAAAAAAAAAAAATTAAAATTAAAGCATTCTTACGGCCAAAAAAGGAAATTATCACGTCTAAAAAGTCACCCCGAACGTGGTTTTAATATTATTATTTTTTTGTTGTAATTACGTGTAGACTTATTGTCGGCCGGAGCGGGTGCGTGTGACCGGGACGAATAATGTTTCGGCGAACCTAATATAATTATTAATTTATTTCAATCGTCGACGCGTTTAGTAGTGAGTTTCCAACATTTATGAAACGAGCATTAGTATAATAGTGTGTCGGCGGGATCTTGATGGTTTATCACGTTTTGTGTACCGAATGCAGCGGTAACGGACTCGTGTTTAATGTTTATGTGATGTAATCGTTGTTTTTTGATAAATTATGATGACGGAAAAAAAGATAAGCTGATGCCGCGTCACCGCAGCAGCTGACTACGCGGTAACACACACTCGGGGTGATACGCGCACAAAATAATCAACGTTAATTTGACATACGTTAAGTCTCTTAAGTACTGCTTTCAAGAAATTTAAGATAAAAGAGAACCCACCATGACGAAAATATCATGACAAAGATAATGAACACGCGGTGGACCATACACACGTGTAGGATCGACGACAAGCCCATTTAGTATATACTCGTATTCATGAAAACTACAAGCCCTTTGTAATTATTATTATAAACACAAGGCAATCTAACACGAAGATAAATTACCATATGAAAACGCTATGAAAAGACAATTTAATAATAATATGCGTGATCTGGTTTTGTCGCTGATCAATTTTAGCATTTATAAGATCCTTAACAACTACGAGGCTTACTTTTAACTAGGTACCTCAAAACATGACTTTTTTTTCATAAGCAAAATCTTTGCTGCTGCTTGAGTTTTAAGAATATCGAATTTATTTAGCATAGGCAATAATTGTGTTGAAAGCACTATATGTGACTCAACGTTTGAAAATGAACGAGTACGACTCGACTCGATCTAAAGCTTTTTCGCTGTGTACATTTAATAACGAAAAGTTGACATTTTTTGTGATTCAAATATCACACAGGAATGACCCTTTGCATTCGGCAAGTGATCGAGATTCTACTGCGGAAAACGAGTATAGTTTACGAAATGTCGAAAACGCAATTGTCATGGACCGCGATACTATATTGTCCTTTCACAGATTTTCACATAGAACGCAGGATAATAGACAGGAAATTCGTTGCAATATTTTCGTGTTGTTCGTCCTACAAAAACTACGTGTCGATAGCAACTTTGTGCACAGCAAATCATTTTCTGCACTCTTATAGGGATTTTGATCGTATAATCGTGTTGTATTGTATACGCAGAGGAACGACGATGGCGGCGGAATGTCGGACGCGTGCAATATACGTAATGACGCCCGCAAGTCTTCGCGTCGCTAGCGGGCACCACGCCCGTGGTGACGAAAGGACGTTGCGTACATAATGATATTATGGTCAGGACTAAAAGTCCTGCGGCGCACGTGCGCTTGTGATATGCGTATACCGGAAAAACGTCACGTGTAGACCAGGTGAACGTGCTTTCTCTCTCTCACATACACACGCACACAAGTGCTCGTTAAAGTATGTGTATGAATGTGTTTAATAGCCGCCGATGACCGAAGTTTCGTTTCAAAATGCTGACAGGCCAAAACCGACGCATAATTTGTGTCATTAGCCATAACTATATGACCAATTATTGCGATTTAATTTGCGGTAATACTTAAAATGGTTCACAACAACTCGTTTCGTAAAATGACCATTTTGAAATTTTACAAGAATGAAAAATCCAACAGTTATATTTCCGGCCCGGTTGAGGGATGAAAATACAAATTTGATATTACACTTTTCATACGGCCCTCTACCATACAATTAAACTTTGAGTGAAAAGAATGTAAAAAAATGAATATTCCACGCTGGGCCACCCTGTATACAGTAATAATGCTTGTACACGTACAGCGCTCGAATTGGGGGTGCACGTTTATTTTATTATAGCGTCTCCCTTATTTCATTTATCCAATTCCAGGTCTGTACTGCAGAACACGCGCGTGTTGTATGGTGTATGTATGGTTATAGTGCGTCGCCAAAAGGGAATGCCTCGGAATACCGTTTAGGAGATCCGTGCTGCGGACGGAAACGATAAAAAATCCCATTCGAGACTCGACCGGCCGGCATCTTGTTTACTACACATCGTACTCACGTAAAAGTAATAATATTACAATACCGTGTACAGATGGACTACTGACCCTGCCCGTATTCCGCTTACGTGCGCGCTCGCAGTGCAATATCGTCGTCGGTTGTCCGCGTAACTCACTGTCGTCCGGATAAATCGCGTTTTTCCAATATCCACGCGTTCGCGTTCTCCCCCCGGCCGTTCGGATTTTATCGCCGAGATGTTGTACAATGTTTTTTTCTGAATCATCTGAAACGCGTTTCGGTCCCGGTCCGATCGACCACTCGCGCACAGCTGTGGTCATCTCGTACGTACGTGTGATTTATGTTTACGGCAACACGTATTAGCGAGGGGGTGAGCAGTGCACCGTCGATGACTTCTGCGTTCCCGTTCGGTTTTCGGCCCGTACCGTACCACGACGGCGCATTTAAGTTATCACGTATACGCTGGAAAATTAGCGGTACACGAATATTAATAGTAGGTTTCGTGTTTTTGTTCGAAACGAGAATACGGAACTGGAGAAAACACTGCTTTACAACATACCGCAGTGTACGGTCAAAATAAATATAAGTTGGGCTCGAGAGAGAGAGAGAGAGAGAGAGAGAGAGAGGGGACGATTACAGCTTTTGAATTCACTTTGTCTACGCCACTGCGAGTGATATCCGACCAGCTGCAGGTTGTACATGACGTATCGTGGACAAATCGTCTATGGTTCATCGACAGAGATTACGGCGAGTTTTAAGGTTATCGTGCGCGAAAACATCGATTTGCGTGCACGGAGTGATTGGATAATTATCGTGTGACAAAATATATGTGAAAGTACGTTTTTTTTTTTTTTTATTAAAAATGTTTATTTACAATCTATATTTAATATAATACAATAAGTAAATTTGAGTAATAGAATTTTTGACATGAGTTCACATGATAAGAGAAAATATCCATTGATATTACTCTTCAGTTAAGACTAGGTAGAACGGAAAACAAAATGTGAAAGTACGGAAAACAATAGTTGAAAATATTACTCTATCGTAAGACTTTATTGCTATAAATAACGTATAGGGATGTATTAGGGAATGTTGCCACATCATGAAATTATTATCGCACTGTATATATATAAATGATATTGATGCTCCTTCCTTACTCTCCTAAGATAACTTTAGAGTTCCACCTCGTTTCTCTAGATCATGTATTCCTTTTGTAATTCCTTTCCTACGTACCAACTATGGTAAGAACAACCCAATGGATAGAATGATGCGTTTGGCCAATGAGCACCCTACCATATTTGATCTATATTATTATATTTAATATGTTTTGTTAATTATTAATTACTTTATGTCGTCAAAATGTTATATTGTTTGGGTTATATTAACCGAGTTTTTATTTACTTTCTGTTGTTAAATTGAATTATTACCTGTAAAATGTATTTGTGCACTATTGGGCCTTGTGCCCGCTATATAATAATAAAAAAACAAACAAATAAATAAATATGTGTTGCATCAGTTGTAAAATATTTCAAGTGCACGATATCGCAATGCTACAGCATAACAGGCAGCCACCTAGGCCCTAGGGCGACAACATTGTTTAGGGACGGCAAATTCGGAATGGGCCAAATTGATTTGACTACTTACCGACTGATTTCGCACGAGAAAAATGTCGCGATTGATACATTCTGATCATTGTACGTTCGTATTATTTAACGCCTATTGTTGGCCATGAAATACACACGTCTTGTAATTTTTTCATCGCAATTACGTTTAGATATATATATATATATACCCCCTCTATCCGCCGCTACCCGAGCAAAATGGTTATTGTACAAGGCGAAACTGAGACTTTTGTCTCGGCCGGGGGAAAAAACCTAAAGCCGGCCCTGACGGGCTATCGCGCCCGGAAGATTTACTAACGACACGTTTTGTGGCTTTTACAGGAGAATGTTCCCGACGGTTCGGGTGTCGTTCGCGGGGCTCCGAGCCGACCAACGGTACGCCGTGCTGATGGACATCGTGCCCGTGGACAACAAGCGTTACCGTTACGCGTACCACCGTTCGTCGTGGCTGGTCGCGGGCAAGGCGGATCCGCCCGCTCCGCACAGGCTGTACACGCACCCCGACTCGCCGTTCACCGGTGACCAACTGCGCAAACAGGTCGTGTCCTTCGAGAAGGTCAAGCTCACCAACAACGAGATGGACAAGCACGGACACGTAAGACCGTCTATTCCGTTTTTCGTACTCTCATAAATTGTATTAGTGGCTTATCTTGTTGACGTTTCGATTATACGTCCTGACAATACGCTCGACGACAATTCGTCATCAATCTAAGAGTGTTAACCGTTGAACAAATATAATTTTGGTCTTATTTTAAATTTCCATTTTGCGTTTTAACTCTGAACACGAAACATTGTACGCCGCGGACGCGTATAATATACTACGATAACGCAGTACCGGGGGGTGGGGGCGGGGGGTTTTTCGGCATCATCAACCGTCGACGATCAGCGCGCTTCTCAAAACCGCGGGTGTCGGGCCATAACTCTTCGCGGCTCGCGAAATAATAACGATAAAATGTTATAAATGTCCCGAAAGTTATCCGAAAACTGTACGTTCACACTGCTGTCTGGGTCTGGGTCCGGGTGCTGAAGCAGACATTTAGACGTAATACTAGCCATGTGATAATGCATGTGGGGTTATTTGTTTTGTAAATTGCAAATCGCACCAGTACAGGTTAGGTAAATCGGTGTACAAGACATACTGTACCGCGCGACACTACGACCGCGTGACGTCGACGAACGATTAAAACATCAATTATTTCCCCTTTCTATATGTTTCTCGTTCATTTTGTTTATTTTTACATCAACACGGCCTTTTGCGCGGACAATTAAACGCGCGACCACATATGTTGTCTAAACGGCAGTTAGTCATACAGCGCGCGCGAAATTAGCCGCGGAGGGCTGCGTTTTAATCCACCCCGACGCGCCCTTTATTGTTCGTTAAACAAACATCGCGAGCACCACGGCAGACCGTATTGGGAAGCGGCTCGGATTTTTTTTTGATTTTTATTTATTTATTTTTTTGTCTTCCCGCGAGTCGTGTACCACAATAAAGCATCATATCCCGCAAACGTACAAAACGATATTTGCATAAATTATACATACACACACACGCGCGTGCGCGCCATGTATATCGTTATACCGCAATTATAATATTAAACAATAATACAAACAGGGTGTCGCGCGCGTTGTACGATGTAGAAATCCTCCCCACTAATAAGCTATAAGCGGGGTGAAAAAAAAAAAACACCGCAAACCATTTATTGCAGTCTAATCGCGTAGAGGACCGCGTATTATTGAGGGAATTGACCCCGGAGGAATCTCATAAATTAGCCGATTCCTCCCCCCGGTACAATATCGACGTACTTATTTGTGGGTAAATTAATTTCAAACAAATTCTTTTTCAATATTCCTGAATTCGAATGACCATCCCGCAGATGCGGTTTAATCCGCCCTATTTAAATACCAAAAATCTGCATAAAACATAATTGATCACGGACTGACTCCAGGCCGATGATCTTCCAACACAGTAGGTACAACAATTATGTTTTCTTTTCTAGTAATAAAAATCAAAATTACCGAATTGATGGGTAAAACCATAAGCGTTTGTAGGACGAAACTAAATAATACAGTGTTATATATATATATTATCATACTGTTATATTAAATGTATGTGTACATTTACATATTATATTTCCTACGGCTCAAGTTTTACATCGAAAAAACTATTTAGTAAACCGAAAAATCACAATTGTTTAGTATAGGTACTCGTACATACGAGTCGTATTTCCAATCTTATAACATGCCGCTTTGAAGATTTCCTTTGCAGATTTTCCACGAAAATATATGTTCGTTCACAAAAATAAAAGTAAATCGTTTTAATACGAACACCTATTATGCCAGTACCGGCCAAATCTAAGCCTATAATAGTATCTCGTATATTGCTCGGTCCGTCAGAACTCACGTTCATAGTCGCATTTCAAAACGACATCGCGTTCATAAATCTTATAATTAATCACTTTTAATCGGTATTTATTTTTATTTTTCAACAGTCAAAACTCTTCAGGCTAAAATTTGATGCTTCCGGTTGTTTGAGTTAAAATTGATTTTGCTCCTTTTAGAAACCATACCGATTCACATATTATATACCCGGTTTTAATGCGTCTCCCATCGTGGCGTACGGTTTACAGTGTTTATACGATTGTAAAACACAGCATGACAATAATTATTACAATAATATGATAATTATTACGGTAGTGTAACGATGATTAATCACGATTATTGTCGCGCGCAGTTGGTGCTGAACTCGATGCACAAGTATCAGCCGCGCATACACCTGGTGAAGAGAAACGGCGAATCGATGACGGCCGGACACGCCGTCATGGACCTGGAAGCCGAGGAGTACAAAACGTTCGTGTACCCGGAAACGACGTTCACGGCCGTCACAGCGTACCAGAACCAATTGGTGAGTAAACACCGCAGTAAATATATCACAATTTAAATACGCGCACTTAAAGTGCACTGCGTGTACTCGCGGACTGTAATCCGCGTCCTGTAAAAGACGCTTATCGAACACAATCAGGGGCGGACCGGGACTAAAAATGTTACCGGGATTTAGAACTAGAGTGGTCACGTCTATTTACAATATGTACTCGTATATTCTAAATACAAAAAGGTACCTGTATTAAAAAGAACACTTTTATACATAAGTAACTCACAATACATGCACAATCAGAATGGTTTTTACTTAATTCGTGTTCTTCAATTCTTTGATATAGGTGTTCAGAATTTTTCCTAAGCTATATTTTACAAATCGAGCATTTTTATCATCTACTACACTGTCTATGCGAGACATACCGAACTAAAAAACCACTATACTATTAAAACTTAACCAGTTTCTTAAAATGCCATCTTTTCGTTTATACCATTTCGTACAGTTAAGGTCGTCAAATTTTGGTTGAATCAGATGAGATAAAAAAAAAATTTTGATTATTTTTTATTTAATTTTTGACGGCAACAATGACCACTGGCCAAATTAAGCACTGGCCCACCGGGAAATTTCCCGGCCACCCGGTGGGCCAGTCCGCCCCTGAACACAATAATACATTTTGGTCGAGAGACCTGCTTTGAACGTGACGTGGGTGTACATACGATCTCGAAAACTAATGTGTTTTTTGGCGACGAATATTGTTATCAAATCAATAACCGCGTACTGCACGTGTAGGTGAGTACTCCCAACTCGTCGATTACTATTGGCACTGTGTTTTATAAAAGATAAAATATTATAATTATTGTTTCACGAATAACACGTCATATCATATATTTATTAAATATGTTCTCAATTATTAATCTTAATATGTACAGTATCGACGACGAGTTATGCGCAGAAGCGCTGTAGAGCAGAATGTTCATAGGCAAAAAATAAGATTGTGACATAATAATTATTATGTAATAGATAAAAAAATCTGTAAAATAGGATAATTCGTACTAAAACAATAAGCTTTGAATGTAACCCCCGCGGTATTCTTCATGAGTTTCATTTTTTCTTCATATTATATTCTATTAGACAAATATATTCAACTGCAGTGTGTAACAGCGAGCATGGCTAAGGTTCTTGGATAAAGTAAATACTGCAAACCATCGATTCAAAAAAACCATGTTTTTCTCCATTAAACGATTAGTGATATAATTTAATTGGTCGACAACTTTGGATTTTAAAAAAATATGTTTCCGCGATAAAATCATTTATAGTGAATTAAAAGCTACTCTTGATGTGTACTACTAAATTATTGTCACGGTAATAATAATTAACAATCGTCATCTAATACGGTACACGTTAGATGTTGCACTTAATTCCACTGCAATCATCGTGATTTATTTTGAACGCATAAAAGTATATCATGAAAAAAAAAAACTTTGACCGTTAGCTTCGAGCAAAATGCAATTCTGCTCGGAACCGTTAAGTCTTCTTTTTTTTTGTTTTTCGTTCATTGTTACTATTTTCTCACGTTATTCCCTCTGAACCGCAGCCGTCAGGGGGTCGGCACGATTATAGGCACCACTCCAAAATGTGCTCATCACGGCTCGCGTACGTTAGTATCGAAAGGAACATCGCGGTAATTGTACGATAAACGGCCGACAATACGGATTTAGAACTTTCCGCGGGTCGCCGTTACTCATCGAATTGGCACCGCGTTCTCGAGTCGGCGGTGGCGGCGGCGGCGGCGGCGTACACGCTCGAGCGACCTACCCCGGCCGGGACGACCTGCGCGCGTAGCATACGTATTACCGACGCGCCGTTTCGGCTTTTGATTTGGCCACACGCGCAAAAGGGATAGGAGAGCGAAAACGGTCGGTCGGCCCGTGGAAAAGGACGTTCGCGATTTATCACGGAGGCGGCGGACCGTTTGAAAGACGACAGACCCCCGTCGACCCGCGTATTGTCCGTGTACTCTATATATATATGTTACGGGTAGAGTACTCAAATGGGTACTGTATACTGTTACGTGCCACGCAATTCGATCGTACGGTTGGATTAAGCAATCGTCAATCAGTCCGGCGATGTGATGATGTAGAATGTTAGCAAATAAATCAACGCTAGACTAGCTTCAATATAATATTTGTTTAATTTATTACTGCATAAAGGTCACTAGTGTTTTAGTAATGATTCTAAGTCTTTTAGATTTTAATTTAAACTGGTTGAAAATGTTCTAAGTCCTATGCTTTTATTTATCGTACACGCTGGCGTGAAGATGCTCAGTGTTACTTCTTCTAAACTCGTCTGATTTTGATCCTGTTTCGTGTCTCTTATATACAACTGTTCCCCTTATCCGGTCTAGTTTTTAATAGATTTTGTTATCTTGTTATTACTCTAAGACAGTGGTTCTTAACCTTTTTCGAATGACGGAACACTTAACATTTTATAAGATTTTCGCGGAACACAACCGTAAAATAAAATAGTAATATATACATTTTTAAATTTTTTAATATATTAATCAATGAATGTAGAGCATAAAATTGTTTGCATGGCATACATGTTAGTGTTAGCATAGATTAAATATACTATAGTATATTTAATCTATGGTGTTAGTCACTAAAAAAATAATAATATAATAAAAAAAGTTAAAAAAAATTTAAAAATTTGAAATTGAATACTTTGTATGAGATATTTGTGCCTGATGATTTTTGCGCTATTAGTCAACTTTCTCCACAAAACACACAAAGGGGAATTTGACAATCATTTTCGAAAACATAAGAGAACCCAAAATTTAAATAATCATTGCAATATTGTCTATTTTATTCTCATTATTGTAAGTATCATCATTTATATTGCTTGTATTTGTAATTGCATTATCAGTACCAGAATCATGTTTTCGTTTTAAGAAATTTGTCCATTTTGTTATTAAAATGGTCGTTACAAATGAACTTCTAATTAGAATAATTGGATAGATTATTTAATTAATTAATTAAGTAAATTTGAAATTGAAAAAAAAATTTTTCACTGATTTTAAAATTTTTGTGGAACACTTATACCAAGTCCACGGAACACCTGTGTTCCGCGGAACACCGGTTAAGAACCACTGCTCTAAGAACTATGCAAAAACTCTTCTATCATTGTCGCGTAGGCATTAATGAAAAGGCCTAAGATCAATTCGTAATATCGCGTAAGATGTCAAGATGAACTCTCAGGTATAGGTCATCATATTAGTGTGTGTTAGAGACATTATATAACATGTTACATGTAGTCCCTTATCATATTGTGTATAAATAGATTATTACGGTGCGAAACCGCTGCAAGGCTGCGGGACGCAACAATACATTACCCGGGTAATGTATACCTTATTCATATGAACAGTATAATATGTACATTATCTACCTCAAATATGTACAATGTGTGCATTATCCAGTGCGCTGTGGATAAAGTAATAAGTAGAAAAAAACAAAATTATATATTTCCGAAAAAAAATTAAATATACACGGTTATTTATTGGAACAGTTCAAATTTGGGTGACATTTGGAGTTGCAAAGGACCTTCCAGATTTACATTTACACTTATCTGTCAACAATTTACTTTTATACCGACATTTTGTAAAACCTTGACCACCGGAAAGGGATTGTGCATTAGGGATTAAACAATATCAAGGCGCACGTTTTATCATAAAATACTTAAATATTATATCTACAAAGATCAATTGATATTTTATCGTATTTTATTTTATCAAATCACTTTATCCACTTACAGGCACATTACATGCAAATTACCGGTTAATGTACAAAATAAACATTTTATAAATAATATTCTGACTTTATCCAATAGGCATAGGTAGTGTTCACATTACCCGGGTGACGTGTACACTACCCGATTATCGTACTTTACCCGTAACTCGCGCTCGTGCATCTGTATGTGTGTGTACGCGTGCATGCGATTTTGCCTTATTCCTGGATGACGTGCGCTCGTCCGTGCGATCAGCCGACTACTTACGCGCGGCCGACGGGATGTGACACTTTTCTTTTAATCGTCCACGACCGATTCAGTACAATTAGGGTGCCGGTGCGTTCACGTGTGCAACGGCGGAGACCCGAGTCGTTCGCGCGACGGAAAAATAAACCAGAAATAAAATAAGCCCCGCTCGAGCGTTATACGGTGTTACGAACATGCAATACGGATAGTGTAAAAATACGCGATACGAGCGAGCCCGCCGGACGAATAGAACATTATCCCGCACTGTTACGGTATTGCATCGGCCGTTATGTTATACAGCTGATTTTGAAGGCTTACAGTTCCTCAAACAGTTGCTCGAGTTGTCTGAGAAAACCCTTTTGTTCAAAATGGATTGAAAAA
The DNA here is from genome assembly GCA_949715065.1 of Periphyllus acericola. Classification (NCBI taxonomy): domain Eukaryota; kingdom Metazoa; phylum Arthropoda; class Insecta; order Hemiptera; family Aphididae; genus Periphyllus; species Periphyllus acericola. The sequence goes on from OX454264.1 coordinate 4,156,408, forward strand.
AATCTATTTCAACGGATACAGCAGCTTTGAGTATTTGAAATACTCAAAAATCACACTTTGCGCTAGAACATTTTTTAAAGATGTTTGCTAGTAAAAATGGTCCGTGTCTTACGATAGGAGGCGTGACGCATGCGTGTACGGTACGGAACGGACTAAATGTTACTCGTAAAAGTGTTGTCTCTTCCGAGCTCGCAATACCGAATACGACTGCATAATTATTTATCTTGTGGTCATATCATCCCGATCTTGACGTCTGAATTCTAACAAAACATTTGTTTTGACCGCGAGTAATTACTTCCGAGTGGAGGTCACCGCTGTATCAACCATATACTCTGAACGCAGACATTCGTCCTGAGTCCACCGAGGAGTATTATTGTATACGTGTTACATGGTATTATACCAGCCGCTTAAAATCAAACGAAACTTGTTCACGCACAACCCATAGAAATAAAATATCCTCGCACGATACCATACATATTATATTTTATCACACGTCCCGGAGACTCGACACTTGTTTTGAAACGTTGGGACTTTGCACGCGTCTCGCACGTCATTTTTTTTTATTTACTATTATTTTTCGTCTATTGAAATCCTCATTGTTTTTTCTTTATCTTTTGAATTTCGACGTGTACCGTCATTGTTGTATCGGGGCTGTAAGGGTTCCAACGTCTCCGCGTGACGTTTCCCTGTATACCGTGCGACGATGACGGCTGTTTTCACGGCGCGTCGTTTCGTTTCGTTCGTGTCACGAATCCAATACCGCCGAGCGAGAAAAATTCGATTGGAATTTAAAAAGAACCGGGAGGTATACTCGTGATGTACTAACACGCACCCGATGATGTTAGCGCTCACTGCAATCGGCACGAACTTCCATCGCGCGATTTTTTTTTTTTTGTTTTTTTCCGATTAAACGACGATCCCTGTGATGTTCACATCGCAGTCGTTCGATGAAAAATCTTTCGCTTTCATTATTTCGATTTCGAAGCGCGTTGCACCGCGTCGCCGTGCAGACGTTTGCACGCGTTCAAAACGTCGAACTGTACCCCATTAAAAAACCTACATACGGGCGATCAGCGTGTATATACGTCGTGTATATATTATGTCGTGTGCGTGTCGCGAGTACAGTTGTAACGCGTGCACGGTGTATAGGTGTAGTACGATTCGAAGTCGCTTTATTTACGAACAGCACCTGCTGCGGGCAAATCGTTCGGGGCCTACAGCCGGCTGATGCGGAGGCACTTTTTTGACAGGCTAAAAACCCGAAGAGACGGCGAACGACAGTTAGACATAAGTATTGACGCGGTGACACGCGAAAATCGCTCGCGAATCGTCGCACGGGTCCGGCGAACGTGTCGGCCGCGATTCCGCGTAAATGCTGTAAAATATGCGCATAGATTATTGGGCGATACGTGCTCAGCTAAGTAAATTGTGTAAAACGGGACAACCGTTATAGCGGATACAAAACGTCACAATACATAACGTTTTGAAAAAATTTTGGTCTTTTCTTTGGAACATAAATTGGTACCAAAAATATTAATCGATTGACTGTTATTATCAAACCGTAATTTTTCCAATAAAATATTTCGCTATCGTTCAAACGGACTGTAAATTAATTTTAATAATGATAAAAAAAAACCGAATAGTTACGCCGGGGCGGAGGTCGCTTAAAGGGATGATTTAAACGTAGCGCACAGAATTTTAAATGATTCGATTTACCATATCCGCTTGACATATATCGATAAAATGAGTCACTTGGAAAAACTCTGGTGGACAAATAAAGAAAAAATCAACATAATGCACGAATAACAAATTCGTTAGTTTCCGAAAAACGTTCCCATGTGAAACGATAAAAAAGTTTCCATTTCTCATTAAATATGCACACGATAAGACTTTTGGTGTACCTTTACTTTTTTACATACCGAAGTCCTATTGCTGAAAAACCGATCACTTAGAACAGTGTGAATAGGTTCCCTTTTATTGATTAGTACATTGACCTCGTTCGTTTCCCGAGTCTCCTCTAATAATCTAAAACTAAGAAAGTTGCACTAAAACGAATTAATACGCATTATGAATTAAATCCACACGGTTTATAATTATTTATAACGATAATAACCGGTAGATTTTACTCACCGAGTAGTTGCAGGTGTACTCGGATTGTATTCTCGAATCCAACACAGAATATAATATTTTCCACTTGGACGTTTTACACTTAATTATTCATTCCACTGCTGTACACAATATAGATTAACAGCTTGTTGACTTTTCGTCTTTGAATTTTCTTTTTCTCGCTCAAAACATCCGGAGTTTCTATGTTTAACGCTCACCCAACACAATAGAACTGAACGGACTATATTATGTACACACAATGCAGTCGATAATATCCCGTGCGGCCACGTATTATAATCGTTATATGTATACACATTTATATACGCCTCTCATCGATTTACCCTTTATCGGATTGTGTACCAATATAGGCTATATAGCGTTCGAAACTAAGGTTCTAAGGCTCTAAGCTATCGCGATCGTATGACGCGTCGTACATGACCATGTTTCAGTCGTACTCGAGCAGTGTAGATATTGTACCCGGGCTATTATGTTATGTTGGTCGAAGTCATTGTGGAATCGTGGTGGGCGCAGGTTAAGAAAAACCGCACCTGCAGGGCTGTGTGTGTTCTCGCTGCTTCAGCCGACACCTGTAGGAACACAGCATATTCGCGTTTTACGGCGGCATGGGGTAAAAAAAATTGGTTTATTTTTATAGTTATTTTATATCCTTATTAATATAATGATAAAACTGCTGTTTATTAAATTAAAAGTTCATATTATTGATCTACGATTTAGAAGTAGAAAATAACGGTGTATTAAGTATAAGCGTTTGACATTTAATGCAAGGAAAAAAGTATTTTTTTTTTAATTTTTATTTTTGAAACTAGAAGTACTCGTATAACCACATCAGAAAACCGAGATCCGGACAGAGTCGTAGTTTGACGCGGTCACTTATGTTTTCCAATTCAAAGACGGTCGCTTCGTTGGCCATAACCGGCCAACCCGACTCCGGCACGATTAAACTATTCGTAAATAATAAACGTTATGCACGATTAAAAAAAGGAACAATTTATGATTTCGGTCCGTTTATTGTGTTGATGATTTTTTCCTCGGAGAGATAGTTTGGAATATATTATATTGGCCAATTGTCCGCATGATATACAGGATGACTTTTTAAATGTGATCACCACTTTTTTCGGCAGTAAAAATGATTGAATTGTACAATACTCGCGTAAACGCACGCACGGGGCGATGGGCGACGGCGAACTTTCTATCGGTGTCCGTCAAACGCCGCGGTCCAAAAATAAACGAGCGACGACCATGTGCAATGGCTACACTGTGCGATATTATTATGATGACCACCACGATGTGCACGCGGTTATGATAAAAAAATAACAGCAGCACGGTAATCGGGGGCGCGTTGAACCGACTTTCGGTGAGCGGCAAAAACGTGCACGAGATACCCTCCCCAACCCCTAGCGGCCCTGTACCAAAACGTTGGGTCGACCGTTTGAAGAATGAATGAATGCGAATACCGATTCACACAGACATTCGGATGTAGCACTCGATCGGTTAGTTTACGACTGCACTTGGCTATTATCGCGGTGGACGTGAATGATAAGACTACCCCCGGACTGCAGTAACATTTTTTGAACAGAGATTATCGCTCTGAAACTAATCGCTCGTCCGCGACCCTAAATCGGCGTAGTTCGGTGAGGGGGGGGGGAGAAAATACAAAAAACACGTACCCCGTACTCACGTCGACCTCCGCCGCGTGGTGGTTCGGTGTTGCAATATCGTACGCTACGCGTACCGTGTTATAACAACGCTATGATGTTCTATTATTATTACGTGGTGGGCACGACCGAGAACTTTTGAAGAGTGAATATGCGTGATGAAAAAATACGACCGTATAATGATGATATGTCGCAGCGCCGCGTACAGTTAATTGGCGGCGACCGCGGCGTACGTGCCACCGACACCTCCTAATTGGACGAGCTCGCCAACAACGAAAAGTCGTACGCGACAGATGCTGCGTTTCGATATATTACTATCATTATTATTATAATTATTATTATAACTACGGTCATCATCATTATCAAGTTCCATTGTAACGCCAACGGTGATGGCTCATCGCCTCACCGTCCGTGCACACATATACGTTCGGAATGGAATATGTTGCTCGGGAAAACGTACGCATAATATTTCCATAATCGTGATAGCGGTGACTGCGGAAAGTCGAATAAAACCGTAAGTGCGGTCGGCATTACGATTACGTCTCGTGTTCACAGTAAAATTCCGCCGAAATGCCTAGTTTTCACGACGAAAGCTTCAACAGTTTTATTCCTGTCGAACGGGCCACATATATATTTTTATAAAAATACATTTTACTCATAGTGAATAGTGAGTGGAAATAATTTTACAATATTCCGTAGATAAAATAACAACATAATCGTACAATGCACTATTCGATTAGTTGAAATTCCAAAGTTTATTTTGTTTTTAATAATATGCTGTAGTTTTATATTCGTAGAATAATTATTTTCTCAAATTGTATATAATTAATCGATGGTTTTGAAATTGTTGTAAAATCTACCGCGGACCGCATGCGACCCCCGGGCCAAGGGTTGGACACCCCTGACGTATACGGTCGTGTACTGCGATCGATATTTACCGGTACTCGCGCCGCGACGTAATCTTCGAGCCGAGGAAAACACTGCCGACCGCAGAACACCTACCTCGTAGTGCTTTTCGAATAATTTTTCTGCAGCAACGGCAGAAGTCCGAGTGACTTTTTCGCGGGACACTGTAAAAAACGTTCGTCAAAGAAGATTAATTCGCGTAGGGATTATCCACACCGGATGCGCCTATACATATTATATTTATATAAACATGCCTACGCGTAACGTACCCACTCCATTCATTATTCACCGTCGATTGTTCATTTGTTCGATCGCAGTGGTTCGCGACGTTTCGCCGAGAAACAAAAATCATATTGTCATTACGTTTCCCGCACAAACTTTCTACCAGCCGCGCGCGCTGTTATAACAAATGCATATACTCGTGTATATAATATATGTACACGTGCACGCTTTATAAATGTCTCTCGGCGTTTCGTCGCATTAACGAAGTGCAAAACTTCCAACGTCAACGGTGTGTACTGTATAGCGTCTATGTAGTCGTAGGACGGACGGGTGGAGCGAAGAAAAAAGCGCCGCTAACGCATCATCAATCGTGCGCGCGTGTGTTCCGAGAGTGAGAGAGAGGAAACCGTTTGACAATTTACGTGGCGAAGATGTGACTAATAGTATATATAGCGTTATACGTGGTGTGGAAAAAAAGACGAAAGGTCAAAACGTGTGTGTGCGCACCTATATACGAGTACACTGCTATATCGTGAGTGGAAAACGTCAGTTATTTGGCAACGGTTGACGACGTCGTGGTTCTCGATTTGTTTTAGACCGTTTTCGACAAAAAAAAAAAAGAACGAAAGAAAGAAAGAAAAAATAAACATTAAATGTTCCACATCTTGCCCTTCCACTCGCCGTCGACGGGGGTTAGGTTTAACGTTTTTCCATCAACTCGTTCTGCCGTGGTTTTCCGCAGTACACTCGGTACGATAATATCCTATACTGAGGTGTGGATTCAGAGACCGCGGCTGTAAATCCGTATAAACGTAAAGCGTTACAAAAAAATTGTGTTTATTTACATAATTACGAGTTGTTGACGAAATTGCATAGTAATTTGTTGATCAACTTTTGTTCAACCGTTATCTCTAAAGTTCTATAACTGCTTCTGAGGAAGAAAGTTGTAGAAATAATAATCCATGAGACTGAATTTTGAAACCGTACTTGAGAAAATAGGTCGTCTTGATAAGCGTTCTTTGACAAATTTTTGGAGCGAATCGATTTGGGAGACAGTAACAGTAATATTATCATCCCCGACTCCTCCCCCCCCCTTAACTGTCTTGAACTGTTGCTACAATTCACATTTGGTGAACTTTTTTTTATTGTTCATGATGATTTGACGATAAAGTAAAAAAAGAAACGACTATCTATAGCATTTCTAAACTATTTTTCGACCCTGTCGAAAATGTTAAACTTTCATATGGTACGAGTTTCGATATTAACTTGGTTTTTTGACTTTTGATAAGTCTTTTCAAAATGATAAACAATATAAAAATAAAGCGTGTTAAGTTAACTCGTAAACCGTAAAAATAGATTGAGAATAACAATCATTTCTCAAGTGATCGAAATCTTATCATAGATATACCGAATAATGTACTTATACGAAAATGTTTAAATGTTAATTTTAAAAAAAAATTTACATCGCCTACGCCGTGTTTGTACATCTTTGTTTTTTCTCTTACCGGAAAAATTTGGGTCTTTGTTAGACCTATACCAAACCATTGGGAATTACAGATTGTTGTAACGCTCTTACTTGGCACACGTTTGACGGGGCAATCCATCGACCGGTCATTTATCACAACGACCGCGATTTCCTATTTGGCCCGGACACACGTATTATGTAACGGCGAGCAACCAAAAACGATTTTGTTCATTCGAATTTTGTGTATCATAAAAATACACCCATGAGTACGAAGATATTCGATAATTTCTACGAAAAACGTGTGAACATAGTGCGCGGAGGGACGACCTAAGTCGTGCGTACTAGAAGAAAAAAAAAAGAAGAAAAACACGGAAAATCCGCAGAAAGATGACCCCAAAATCGTTAAAACAGTTATTCAATGTGACCCGTGCAGATGGGTATTGAACGGTTTTCTATTTTTTTTTTTTTTTTTACTAACATCTGCAGTATCGTCTACGACCACCGCAAATCGCGTTTAAATTTATAGCGTTGTAAAATATTTCTATCATCTTAGCTTTTCGGCGACGGCCGTGTGTGATTTAATGATTCGACAACGGGGCCGCTATAATTAAATTCCCCTTACCGAACACTATTATACGCGCTCGTGTAAATGTGGCGAGTCCGCGTGCACTTAAGCGCAGTTCAAAGTCATTTAGTGAAGCCGTCTCGGCGTGAATAATTATTGTCAATTTGGCGCACTCGTTCCCGATACTGCAGCACCCGCGCAACACTTGCGCAGACCCCAAAGCGAAATCTCATCGAGTGGACACGTCACAATGATTATTAGCGGTGGACGCGGGTGAAAACGGTTTGACAGAAACGTCATAAGAATCTCGTTTGTAATAACTTAATTTTACGCGCACAGGTATTACACACCTATGGAGTTAATGTTTGAATTTTATTTTTAGCCGTTTTATTCTTTTGTTATTTTATCTTTTTCGTTTGGAAATCTTCCAATTGTTTTTTTTTTAACGGTGTATTTGCAAATTGGCTGCCATTTTTTTTTTTCATTTCATCGTTGCCATGTCCGGCGTAATGTTTCCACCAAATCATTCGCATTCTGAACACTACACAATATTATGTTCGTCTTCGTGTATCCAACCAAATATTCTGTCGTTATTTGTCCATCGTCAACTTACGGAAAAAAAAAAAAAATCAAAAAATCAAAATTTAACGGGTTCTGTGCTATTGCGATTCTCTTGTTTCGAAACTTTTGACCATTACTCTTATTACGAAGACATCATAATATACGCTATATTATTATTAGATTTTAGTTCTGTCCGTAACGTTTTTTTTTTCATAATACATTGTTTTCACTTTGCGCAGAAAATACTTTCAGCCAGTAATATATAACGATGTTGTACTTTTGGAATATTGACGTAACATATTTAAGTTGTATACCTCATCGGTTGTAAAACCTTTTAAGTAAACCTTTTTTGAAAGAGTCCGTACGATTTGTGCAATCATTATAGTGCCTGCAGAAGGTGTTTACAATTATTTTTAGAATATAATATATTCTATATACATATTATGTACAGACTACAGGTGAAAAATGCTGTCTCGCTCACCCGCACTCCGATATACGAGCACATGTATGACACGTATGAGCTTGCGGGCAGAACCGCAGAACTTCGTCAGATATAAGTACTGCATTTGGATTTAACAATTTAATACATATCATGCGTAATGTGCGGTGTTGTTTTTAACGTATAACTGTGCAACATAATGTGCTTGGTAAAGACGATTTTTTCGTAAAGCATCACGTTTTCTTAGGCCCGTATCGACTGCATTATTTTTGTCACAATTTTCACGCATTTTCAGAGCAATTATAAGTTCTAGTACTATTTCATACTACCAAGACGAACCTATTAATCAAACGTCGAGACTCGAGTGGCACTATTAGGAGTGCGTAAAAAAAAAAAAAAATCGTTTTCTTCACGTTATAATACGAGTATTTATATATAGAAGTTTCTTACATTTTTTTTTTTTTATCGCTTTCTAAAACGTTTTGGGTAGGTATACCGCGATCGCAGTTCGTTTGGCCGTTAAAAATAAAATCGTAAATTACGGTGACGGCCGCTAAAAAAAAGTTCTACGAACAAGAGCGCTTCTGTGTTTATACATGCACTTCATATTTATATAACACGGGATAGTGAGAAGAAATACGACCCGGAATAACGTAATCTTCGCGAGCGTATTTCGCTATAGCGGTAAACGAACGTGGTCGTGGGCAGGTGGATTCATTTTCAGAGACGGATATACTTAATTTGAAAACATTTTACGTGTGCAATAAAACGGGTGTAATAAAATGAATTATGCGCGTAGAAATGAAAACAGAAAATTGCTTTGACGCCAGTGATTAAGGGCTGAGTAATGACGTGCTTATATCGCTCTACAAATTACAATATGATTGTCATGAACGTCATCCTCGGTGTCTATACATACCTGCTACATGATATGTTATATCGGCGACGAGTTTGCCGTTTTTCACCTATTGCATTCTAACGTTTTAAGTTTTTGTCCGCTCCAGTGACGACCGCGGGATTATTGACTGATTAAAAATTACAATATTTATAAATGATTTAATTGTATTCTCTCGATCGATCGCGAAAATGCAGCCGTCGATTGTACCACGAAGTATCGACATCGTATATATACCGAGATCGTAAGTTTTCCTGACCAATATTGAGTAAACCCAATTGTAAATTGCTTTCACCGACAACACGGTTACGGTAGTTATTCAAATATGTTTTGAACCGTTTTCCGAAATGTTTAATATTATTACTATTCAGAACTATTCCATTACACCTTTTTTCGATAAACCTATATGTAAGCTGCATTATTTTCAGTTATACTGTGTAAATACTATTTGTTTTGCCGTGTATTACTCCTCTTTGTGGTTAAAAAAAAAAAAAAAACTATGGCTATGTGAAACTAAGTTAGGTTTCTTTATTTTTTTCTAGTTACGATTAGTGTTATTTGATGCCGGTATTTTACGCGTCTTATAAACTACGTCATATTTTTTCAACAATACCCTTCGTTTAAAGGGCCCTAGGTGATTTTTCATTCTTTTATCCGCGATATTTTGTTCACGATTACGTCGTTCTATTATAATTTATTGAGTCGTTAATCGTTCGTTAAAATTTCAACTGGAACGAATTGTATACAGCGAAATGCACACCGCAATGAAATGTTTCATAGTTTCGCGTCGAAATGTTGTTGTTTACACCACGTTATTGGTTTTTTCCCGACCATTTTTATTTTTTGTTTGCGGTGAAATATAAATAATATATTATTAATGTACAGTTTATATTGTTATGCATAACCCTCACAACACACGGAACCGGTCGTCGGACGGATTAGATGATGGGACGGGGAGGGGGTACATTTTCTCCACCTCGCCGTCGTGCAGGCGAACGGATTATCGCACGGGCGGGCGGCGGCGGTGTCGGCGCAGGACAGATGGACGCGGACACACATCATATATTATACTCTAACGTGCACGTTGACCGAGAGAAAGAGAAAGAAAGAGACTTAAGAAAATAATTTTCGTACTCGGTTGCGTGGGTTAGAGGTGCCGAAAATAATATAACCGCCCGTTTAGTACATTCGCCCATATATTATTATTATTATTTTAATACTAACCACGTCGGACCGGGTGCTCTCTGCAGTGCGAATGCGAACCGGTTCGCGCACCTCTCGGGTTCATTTTTACTACAATAATTATTACTATTTTTGTCACGCCGTCGTCTGTGTCGGGCGTGTGCGGAATAATGACGATGATAACATAATATTATGTGCGCGGGCTGCGTTTGTTTAGGACTTTCTAGAAACGTTCTCAGACATAATAAATGTAAACGTGTCCAACTCAATAAAAGCGGTCGTAGTTGCAGCGCATAGGTTGTTAGAACGGTGCACGTGCGCAAAACCTATCCGCAAGACCTGAGAATACATCTCCGTCTCGGGCGGACATTGCCGCTCGGTGTTAGCTGTTAAAAACGATAATACAGTGATGGCAACACGAACGTTTTACCGAGGGATTCGGAAACACTTTTGTTGCGATCTCGCCTCGGACAGTTTTCGCTCTCGTCGGAATCGATACCGTCGGAAAACGATCAATAATTTAACAGTCACGTGGTCCGCTCGATGCATTCCACATCTTGCAGTGCACCATAACAATAGTACCGGACAGTCAGCCGTCAGGCGTACATAGGTTTGTCATGCTTTTCGGTATCTTTTGAATTTTCCCCTCGGAATGCCTATATAATATCTTCTACTTATGGCAACGGTGTTTCGGGTGATGAAAATGCGATTGCATCGTGCGACGGTCAAGTCGCGAGAACGTTATGTTAACAATTTTTTCAACAATAGATTTGGCGATTTTTCATGGCACATATTATGTTTAACCGAATAACGTTTTGTGATTTTATCAATAACGCGAAACATTGTAAACACGAGTTTTATTTTTTTACAAATACCTGAACATCATCGAAAACTGTTTACATAACGCTTCGACAGATATTCGAGATAAATATTATGCGGCGACCGAAAACAATAATGCGCACAGTAATCCATCATATCGCGTAATCTATGTTGGTTTGGATTGGCTATTTATCGAGTTCGACCACTGGTCCCCCCTCCCCCTCTATTTGATGTAATTATAATGCTAAAGACGAAAAAAACCGAATGAATGTCGCATTTGAAAAGTAGACGTATAAAACAAAAAAATAAAAAATTATAAAATTACCGAGAAGGGGCCACATCCTCCCCGCTGCACTGTTGCGTGTGTGTTCGCGTGCACGTGTACGTGTGCGTGTGCCTGTGTGTGTGTGTGTGTGTGTATTATTATTGTGCATGCGCGATCGGTTGGCGGCCACACACCGCGCCAGGGGTGCCAACTCGGGGTAATTTATTGCCCCTGGCCGCCACCGCATTCCGACTTGGCGGCGGAGTAAGTGAGCGAGACACAGAAAGAATGAGAGAGTGTGTGTGTGTGTGTGTGTACGTGTGTGAGTGATAGAAGGTGCGAAGGAGAGGAGAGGAGAATGGGAGAGCGTTAAAAGATAAACGCGTTGGTCAAGTCGCCGCCGTCGGCTACCGGTAACGCGCGCGGCAATCTCGTTTTCTAACCGTCCTCTACCCCGCGCCCTGATGTTGATTTTCGTTTCGATTTTTTTTACGTTATATTGTTTTTTTGCCGCAGCCGAATTCTTAGTTGTGCGATATTCTCTAAGGTCAAGTAATAACAATAAACACGTTTTGGTTGTAACAATATGTTAATATTTACTATATAGTACATCACGGACGTAACTATAAATAATAAACGTGTATGTATGTATATTACGCGCGTATGGTGTCGGACACAGGGACGGCTCCAGTCAAAGATAACGGAGCGGGGAGGGATTTCAAAAACCAAAGGGCACACGTTTTTTATGAAAACTTAATTCCGACACATTTTCAATCTTGGTGTCACGAAAGATATTTTGGGGGTCTCCAAAAATAATGAAAAAATAGTTTTTCATATCATAGTGTATCATTTTAAAAATAAATTATTTGTAATCTATTATTAACTCTTTGAAGGGGTGACATTACGAAAAAATAAAATTGGGGGTAACGATTCAAAAAAGGATTGAAAACACTGTGATACATGATACCATGTACTACATAATATAACGATGATATGGATAGTATAATTAGATACATGAAGGCTTAGTGTCGAGTTAAATAATGATAGTACACGGTTTTGTATACACGATTCCGCGACGTTTTCGTGTTTCGATGCTGTCGTTATCTCATTGCACACGTACCCGTAGTAATGTTATACACTCGGATCATATAATTGTTTAAAGCAGGGATGGCCAACCCAAATGATCTTGCAGGCCACTTTGTAAATACATCACAATCCCGCGGGCCACATATAGGGTTGCCCAAAAAAAGGTCATCAGCCAAAATATTAATATAGGTAATCACATATTTATCACATATTTTATTCAAAATTAGGCCACATATAAAATTATAAAAGTATTTAAAAAAAATTAAAATATATAAAAGTTATAATAAAAGTATTTAATACAAAAAACATTACTATTTAGTGAGATATTTGTTTCTCAACTCATTCACTAAGCTTTTTCAAATCAATAGAAATGCTTGTATTTGCACACCGTAATTGATGTTGCAGGTTTTCATCTGTTAGGTTTGTGCGTGATGTATCTTTGGCGAATTTCATTTTCGAAAAAAACGATTCACAAGTGTAAGTCGATCCAAAAGCACTCACAACTTTTTGTGCCAGACTTCTCAAATTGGGAAAATGTTCTTTTGTGATATTAATATTATAAAAATCTATTTTTGATTTTGATGTTTCAAAAATGTGTTTTAATTCATTATTGCATTGTAAGTCAATGAGTTCCATTTGAAGATATTCTGGGGCCGAATTGACATCAGTATGAAAAAGAGATGAATATATTTCTATTTTCGTCTACTATTTTTCTTTTTTTTACACCACTCATATTAAAAAAAAAATACAATAATAAAAAAAGTACGTACTTAAATATTTTTTCCACACTGAACGCACTTCAACAGTCACAGCAAACGGACAGAATATGACTGTTATTACCCACGTTTTATTTTAACAATTCGATTTGCTATAAGCTGGTGTCTACTCGTATATATTTTTATCAGATTAGACAAGAATTATTACTTTTGTTAATAATACAGATACCGCGTTGCACGGGCATTCCAGAATATTCTATCGGCGCAAAAATAATTTTTTTTTTGTAAATATTTGATAAATGTCGCGGGCCGCAAAACTTTCCAAGGCGGGCCGCGGGTTGGCCATCGGGTTTAAAGCATACAATCATATGATGTACCTACGTCCTACATGGTCACACCACTCGCTCATAACGCTTGCAATCGATAAGTCAGGTTCGGACATTACGATCAGTGGCGTGGTGAAGGGATTTTTTTAGAGGCTATCGGTCTATGAGTTACTCAAGGGGCCGTGGCCGGGGGTGCATAGGTGGATGACGGGCAATGCTCAAGTCGTCACTCGTCAGTATTTCGTTATTAACGGTTGTTATTGTTATCGGTACGTTTACGAACAATATTTTTATTGATAATTACTTTTTCTGAAAAATGTATCCTACCAACGGGAATGTTATAGGGCCCAGAGGGGGGTGATGGGCGTCAAAAGTTTAATCGGCCACTTTCGTGAGAAAAGTTCACCACGCCACCGAGTACGTGCCGCATAATGAGTTCCGTGGTAGTCGCATGACGGTAAACATTATGGAAACAGTGAAACCTGTCCGACCTCGAATAAATACGATATAAAGAGAGAGAATGAGAGCTGGACAATTTTCGAAAACGGAATACTCACAAAGCCCTACGCCGTCGCAGACCGTTTTTCGTTTTTTATTTTGCTGTATACATAGAGATTGATTTTTTTAGATGGACTCACTCCTCTATTTGGCCTTAAGAACACAAACTTCTCTTTTTCAGATGGGAACACTAAATTGTTTACGCAAAATATTTTTCTGTTAATTTTTCAAGAATTTCAATATAATTCAGTCAAAATTCGGACCAATATTTTCGAAGTAACTCGAAATGAAATTCCATGCTAAAAGTGAAATTCGCGTTATCTTGAATTAGTAGCAATTATTGATAACATATAATCATAAATTGTATTATATTTCGTATTTGCTATTTTCTTCAATACTTAAATTAGAATAGTTCAAGAACTACTAGTTTGAATTTTAATTTCGGTAAATCAAAATTCACAGAGAAACGTGCCCAATGAAATAGCGCAGTAAAAATGGGTTGTTCCATTTGAAAAACAAAACTTTGTATCTCCACAGGATACACTGAAGGTGGCATGAAAATAAAAAAATAAAAAAAATATAGCGGAAAACATGGTTTCTATGGTATCTCGAACATTTAAGAAAAAACAATTCAAATCAAAGCATTTTTATGGCCAAAATGGGTGTTTAGATTGTCTTAAAATCACTTTTTACTGTTTTTTTTTTTACTTGATTTGTTTGTAAAAATAGTAGCGTGCTGCACGCTTGGTGTAAACGTCTTGTATCATATCATTGGGAATAAATTTCGACGCTTACACTTTGTAAATCTTTAACAATAGCGATAACACAGTCGGTTACGTGCACGTGTATTAAAATATACCATTTGTTTGTCAGTAAATTATGTTGCGGCTGTCTGCGGATAATTTAATATCAATTACGGACGTGTAACATTTTTGCTGAACATTTTCCCGGCCTGTTTAATGACCGGGCTAATAATTAATTAAAAATATTTATTCGAGTACGTGTATACTGCACGGATCCGTTTTACATAAACACGGCTCGAGGGGGATGCGTAGACCCGAACGCCCCTTGTAACAGTTGCTTCACTTGCAGTATTACATTTTTATACACACACGAAAGACTACAACATTATGTGGTAAACAACTAATGTATACAATATAATGTATGTACGGTCTGATCGCACAGTAGATAAACGTCACCTACGATTCGTGTTTTTTTTTTTTTTATTATTCAGTCCCAAAGAAGTATTTATTCGTCTCGCAACTTCCGGCCGTTGCGATTAGCTCGAACTTTTGCAGAATATACTGATCAAAGGTTCAACAAAAACAGACGTGAATCATCTACGAATCCGATCGTAGATTCGCCACCGTGGTCATAAACAAATACATAATGTATAAAACGTTCAATTTAAATATTTTCAATATGAGAATAATAAAAAGAATTACCGTCCAAGACTGCGAACGACCGGTTTGTACGTCTCGGAAAACAAATGGTACTTTTATAGCAATATAATATAAGAGCTTGTGTGTTGCGTTGAATATAAAATTAATACGAAAATCAAATTAAATATAACGTATGAGGCGGAGTTGGTTTCAAAGTTCTATCACC
Source organism: Periphyllus acericola (assembly GCA_949715065.1). Lineage (NCBI taxonomy): Eukaryota > Metazoa > Arthropoda > Insecta > Hemiptera > Aphididae > Periphyllus > Periphyllus acericola. Next base: position 4,171,743 of record OX454264.1, read on the forward strand.
TGTATCGATTAGTCATAATTATTGATGTGTGTTGGAGTTTACGGCCGTTATCCTATAATTAAGAACCAATAAAATTCTTTCGACCACCATGAAGGCTGCAGTCTCCAACGGCATAGTACGGGTACCTATAATTGCGGTGATTCGCACAAACGTTTTAAAAAGTAGATTGTAATGTACGTCATTAAGTCATTATCGTCGATTGAATAATAATAATACATTATACCTCATACATTTTCTCAGTCACATGCACTACTTTTTAGTACAATTATTTTAATGTATGTCGACTCGTATAATTGCTAAATGTACCTCTATGATTTAAATGTACACAGATTTAGTACGCAGCATAGTACCATTATACACACCCGTAACTTTGTACTGTTTATTATTTTCATTTAATGATCCAAGAATCACTTTATAGTTTTATACTTTGAATTATATTATATTCGATTGCTATGAGAGAACTTAAGAAATTACTATCATAATTTCGGTGCAAAACACAAAGCTTGTTTTGAATCTATGAGTATAAGACGTGCTATACGGCGTTGCAATATTGTGTGTGACGTATTTTGTTTTGAAGCAACAGTCGCAATCGCACGGCATACTCAAGATCTAGGCGATTAAGCGTAGAATTCGGTGCAAACCTCGTTAGGTGCACGACCTCGTGTCGCGTTATTTTGGTGCGTTGCACATCGTGGCCACACGATTTTAGTGCTGCGAAAACAGCTTTACTTACGAATTTCGCGTGTACACCGAGACGACCGAACTTTGACGAGCGCTCTCGGGCGCGTGTCGAAAATAGCGCTGTTGTTACTGTGTACCGGGTGGCCCCGGGAAAAAGGTGCAGATTTCCGAATCGGTTTTCTCGACGTGACGTAGGTACAGATGATCGACGATCGACGGTGGTTCGGATTTTTCTGAGATCTTTTATTTGTTTTCTTACCATTCTTCGGCGCGACCGTGAACACACATGTACAGTACGGCGCGCTGCGTTATTCTTAATAGCGTGTCCTTAATGACGCTGTCGTCACGTTAAATTTAATTTCCTGAAAGCGGTCCAGGTCGCGCGCGTTTAGAGATGTAAATCGTGCGCACACGTCCGTACGTAATAACATAATAATATGCACTTTATACTAATAAACATGCGGCTACACGTACGTGTAAGCGCGCATAAAGTTTTAATAACGTTACGCGTGGTCGGACGGCCGAAAGCTAAATTGATATAATTTCGGAAATCCTCTCGGCGATCTACGGACCGGGTTAGTAACAGGACATCACATACGGTATTTTGCGAAACGGCACAAAGCGCGGTGCTAGACGTAACTGTTGTGACATAACGCACGTACCCCGCGAGTGTGTCCATACGTGCGCGTTATCCTGCGCACTTATAAAGTTACGTGCGGCACACGGCGGTCGTATATTTTATAGGCACATTCGACGGTGGTCCTTGCAGTCGTTATATTTTACATGGTACAATTGTAGTAAAATTGTAGTAAAATCCTTTTACGTACACCTTGTTCCGCCGTACGCGTGCGTCTCGCGTCTAGGGATCGTTCGAAAATGTCCGTCGCGTTCGTCAAAGATATCGGATTAAAACTGCAACTATAATTAATCACTGACAATGACCGAGTGCAGAAGTAGTTTTCATTGGCGCAATATGACAATAGTTTAAATAAAAATATTGATAAATAATAATTCATTGATAAAAAAAAATTGGTAAATCATAATGAAGCGCTCAAAAGCAGTGTAGATTATTTAAATCCATGTCATTGTGACTTGGACCAATGCCCAATAACGATACAATTATAAGAATAACATTATATTGTTTTGTTTCATTCTTAGCGGTGCACGATGAGCTGAAGATAATTAAATCGAATCAAGTGCTAACTATAAATAAGTATTATAATATGTAAAGTGTCTTTACCTAGCGGTTTTTTTTTTATCGTTCTAAATCTTTTTTTTTTTTACTCTTTAATACCTATTCATAAATTGTTCAGATGATTTGTATAACATTTTATACGATAGTTTTATTATATTTCATTTAAGAGAATCGCCAGCATTTGTAAACTCGATTACAAGTGTATCGTGAATTTCATGTAAGTCGAAAAAAAAATGTCATCAGGTGCCCGTGCCAGTATAATCGAAACGCTCCAATTGCCGAAACTTTAAACATATATAAGCCTTAAATGTTGATCCTAAGCATTCGGTTGTACACTTTTATGTGTGTGTGTGTGTGGACATATAACATAATAGCAGTGCACTGTTATACCGTTATGTATATTAGATTTACCGATTCATATTGCGGTCGATTCCCGAGGCCCGATGGCTTTTATTCCGTGTAATCCGCCGATCGAAATGTTTGGAACACGCAATTTGAATACAATGTGTCCGTGTACACGAGCTGTATAGACGTGTGTATTATGTACGATGACGACCTGCGGCCCGGCCCATTCTTCGCCTAATGCTAACACGCCTATATTATCGTATATTACCATCTGTGTATATCTCCGCGAACGTATCTGACCACCTCGACGTATATTGTAGCGCTCCAAATCGTGCGTGCGACTCCGCTCGTCGTCCGGCTGCGACGTGTACGGCGGCGTACGCGCGGGTGGAATTAACTGACATCGCAACGTCGTCTTCTATTCATTATCATCCGTGGTATTATTAAAAACGGGCGGTGCCCGATACGAAGCATGTTACAAGATTACAATTATTACCGGACAAATACAAATCAATACGATATAATTATTAGGACAAAAGTGCGATTATTCAAAATGTTTACCATATTACTGTGCACGGGTACAGTTGACATGCGCGCGTATTGGTAGGAACTCAGCAGCTCCCCGAGTGAACCCTTGTGGGAAAGACGAAGCGCTGCAGAAGCTCAAATTTAAGTATCGTCTTTCTTCATTACAAGTCTCATTAGCTGAACGATTTTGTTATTTTTCCAATTAAACGTAAAAAGGCGACAAGAACAACCGAATCCGAAATGCAGTTTCGCACTTGTCGTCTCCGCCCACAGGTTCGTCTGCATAATGGATCCTCGTGGCACGTATACGTAGTACAGCCAGTGCGATTATGTACAGGAAGCAATCCGGTATCAACGTAACATTGTTGAAGATGGATTTTCTCTAACGGTTGAAAAACCAAGTCCGATAAATCGACCGGAATCACGCGGCATATTTTTCTATTGTTGGTATGTGCGAGCGTGGCGCAGTAAAAATATATAATACGGCGTTCGGTACGTGAAGTGTTCTATTATGCTGCTCCGTTTTCCGTGATGCAGCTTCTCGGGAATTATTCCAAGAATAACTCGATAATTCACGGGGAGCAACAAGATTTTAATTATCCGTCGTGCGGCGCTGTTCGGTGTCGCCGCGCGTGATTCCCGCGTTATATATTACATAATTTATTAAAAATAAACGCGCCGTGTTCTCGCGACCCCTTTTCGTACACTATCGGCTAAACACCGTGTACACTGCTGTCCGTCAGCAAATTCCGGGCAGGGTGCTGTAATGATGCGCGAGTCGATCTGATAATATTATGTACAAAACGATGGCTAAAAAGTTCCTCCAGAATGTGGTCACACAACCAGCATAGAGTTGCACGCAGGTGGATAATGTAGCATATTTACTACTGGCTAGGGGTGGGATCAAACGACGAATAGAATACAATTGTCGGAGTGGTCCGATTTCGAGCAGCAGAGGAGGGGAGGTAACCCTATAATAATTACTTTCATATACACAGTATCCACGGTTGGCGATTGGAGTCGCATCGCGTGCATCGTACAAGTGACAACAGTTGACGAACCATTATATATGAGTGTATCGATGCACTCACCTGCTGCAGTGTTTGGGGTTGATGGGCAATGACATTTGCATCCCCGGTATAGTATATGCACCGCGTATTTATATCAGACTGACCAACGTTCGATATTATTATGTTAAGTTGAACGATGTCGAATATCGACTGTCGGCGGGAAACGCGTCTGCTCCCGGATTCGAAAGGGGATGGGGCCAGAGGAGAGGATATCGAGACTGGCGAGATGTTATTATTTCGCGTTAGAAACACTTTGGTCTCCGATAACGCCGTGTCGTCCAGAACATTTGTTTTGCTCGGTTAATTTAGTGTTTTCGGTGTAAGTGCGGTGGCGGCGGCGTGTGAAGGCGTATTTTTTTAGGCAACGTACCAAAACGTTGGTTCGCTCCCGCGGGGGCGATAAATTACGGACGCGCCCGCCCGTGGCGTCGGTCTATCGCCCCGCTAATTATATTAATGTCGCCAAGAGCTCCCGAACAGTTCCACTAATAATTCAGTAGGCTTTTTACAGGCCATCTAGCACGTCATGTACCCCGTGCGCTCGACGCGATTCGGCGGCCAAAACAAAACGGCAGGAAAGAAAAGATAGCACAAAAAAAAAAAAACCCCGTCACGCCAAAATCGTGTTGTTTAACTTCCGGACGTTATATTGTGACGTTTCATTAATTTCGAAATCTCCGTGCGAACATCTTAACGTTGAACCGGTGCAGCGTATAAATGCATACGTCATACGATGTGCGCGCAGCAGGTTTCCGGGTCGTGAAAAGTTGAAAAGCTAAAGTTTAGCTGGTTCCAACGGCCATAGCGAACGAGTTATATTAATTAATTAATTTTATTTTTTTTTTTTGATAATCAACCTGCACTCGACACGCATTTATCGGTCGGTTAAACTATTATACTCACCTTCATCAGGTTTGATGTACTATACACGCATTATAATTTGTTTGAACTCGACAAACTCACCCATCCCCGATCATCGCATCGTCTAGCACGAGCGCTTGTCCTCGCAATATTCTTCGTCGTTCGCAGCGCAAATGACAATATTACTTTTCGCGGCGTTCCGATAATATTTTAGTATAATATTATGCATAGCGGGTACGCCGCCGCGAGGTAATTAATATTCGTGTCGTCACGCACGAATTTGCCCAACCGAACGGATTATAATAATATGTGCACGCGCGTATTGTACATTTTTTAATTTTTATCGTATTACAATAGTGCACCGCAGTGACGGAAGTGTAATATAACGAATATCCGTATCGCAGCCATCACGTACCGCATGATTATTATAATTAATTATTATCACTAACCCGGTTCGAGGAAATAACAGCCGAAAGGTACGTCCGGCACGGCCCGCGTGAGCATATTATACCTATAAATCTTACCGAAACCATCGACGGACTTGACACAATGTTTGTGCGTATACTATTACGATTAAAAACGCAAAATAAATTCTACTGAACGTCGATTTTCCATGTCATAAATGCGCGCACTAAAGGCGTGGAGGAAGGAGAAAAACGCATTATTGTGTGGCGTCCTCTTAGAAATGGTCTACGATTGTTTATTTTTGAAGAAGTCATGAGTTTGGCACTGGTGTACGACTTGGCGACTTAGGTAAAGTTATTTTTTAGAGTCTGTCGAGCTATTGCCTGTTAGACTCGGTTCTTGTACGATGTCCGGAAAGGATTACATTGCGTTCACATATGGTACCACCAACCGATGGTTACCCGCTGCGTGCGTTTTAAAGTCTTAAAGTTTATAGTTACCGACCACATAAACTTTAATAGATTCGTATGGATTTCGATGACCACCGCGAGTTTGTATAGGGCAGTATATTATTCAAATCGATAAACAATATTGAAAGCACACTGTCGTATTAAAAAGTAATTGTTTTATTGCTGCATCAATATAGTAATTTGATTTATCGACAGCCGCCAGGCGTTTTCCGTCGTGTGGCCATAAAGAAACAAACTGTGGCTTAGGCATGTAAAACAGCTTGTCGGAGCTCTTCGAATAATAATAATAATAATAATTAGTGATCCACCCGTCGAGTTGCACGTCGTATAATTGCTTATTAAGTTTTTATCTTTATTAAGTTTGAATCGTTTAGCTTGCGAGGGAAAAGTTTTTCGATTGTAAATAGCCATTCGAAAGTCTTAGGAGTAACACGAATGTACCGCAACTTCATCCGGCCACCCTATAAAAGTACCTAAGTCTTTGCGGCACATCATTTTACGTACGTGCGCATTATAAAAGTGCCCGTGGCTGATAAGTGCAACTGTAAAGAATTAATACAGGATTCGTAAAACATTTACGTGTATACACCACTTTACTCTCGTCTTCATTCCGTTTCGTGATGCGTATTCTATTTACTACGCCCGGCTTGATTTATTTCCAATCAAATGCAAAAATATTTCACCGTACAAGAAATCGATAGGTGCGCGAATATTTATTATAGACCGTTCGTCGCCTTGCAGCAGGACTCTATCTGATGCAACCGCAGGATCCGCTTCTTGTACCAGGAGCACGCGGTGGTGTTTCCGACCGCCGAAAACGGGCGCGTGCACCGAGGACCGATGCGATTGCGATAGCAGTACATTATATTGTCTGCGGAACGTTATAACACTATTATTGGTTCGTACGTCGCGCGAAATCCGTTTCAGCGCTCGGGGCCGTGTCGGCGTACGCACAATAATACATCGGACCGGACCGGAAACGCTCGGGGCGCCAACGCGGCTGGGTGGGTAAGTCGCGCGTGTACGAGCGGCGGCGGCTGCGGCGACGACCGGGGAGACGATATAATTAAGATTTAACAGCGCCGATAACGCGTCGATTAACCGACCCGATAAATATACAGTCGTGTTCGTACCAAATCTCTTCACTAAAACACTATTATCCGAGTACGATATATTATAACATGTGTACACGTATATTACGTGTATATTGATATATTATAATAATATATTTATTTCTCGCGTTTGTCGGCTTCTCCGATACATTGTGTGTGCGTTTGTGCGTGCGTGCGTGTGCGTGTGCTCGCGCGCGCGCCCAGTTCTCGTCTTAACGTTATTATAATACACTCGACCGTGTGTGTGTGCACGTACGTATTACGTTATTGTTGTGTACGACGCGCGTGTGTGAAAAACGATCGACGCTTACTGGCTGGAGGAGATGAAGTGGTCCGGTGTTGTTATACATATACACGTATAAATATATATAATAATATAATAAATATGTACGCGTACGCGAGGCGTAATGAAGAAAACACTGACGTCTGTTGTTGCACTCTTCCGTACATCGTATTATGCACGCGCGCTAGCGTGTGTGTGTGTGTGTGTGTGTGTGCGATGTAGGCTGTATATTATAGGTAGCTATTATTGTGTGTAGCGTCGCTATTAATAACCAATCAATGGTGTGCGGCACCTCGCCCTGTAATTTAAACCGCCGCCGCCGCCGCCGATGACGACGACGCCTTCTTCTCCTCGTCAGGTCTTCACCACCTCCTCCTCTTCTTCTTCGCCAGGTCGTAATTTTCGACTCTCTCTCTCTCTCTCTCTCTATTTCTCACCAGCTCTCAATTATTGTTATTAGGTGCTCGCCGGTTCCGCGTGTAGAAAAAAAGGAAGAAAAAGCCCACCGGGTCCGTGTGCACAATATAATAGTACATAGTATTGTATTATACTTCGTGCACACGCACGCACACGACATTTTCGTCGTACGTCATTTAAAGGAAAAATGAGATATTAACTGTTCGACGGTGAAAGGGATTCTGAGAGTCGACTTGTTGGTGGCGTGGACCGACTCGGAAGTTGTTTCGAAAGATTTTCTTCAGGGTATTTGCACTTCCGGTTGCATTTGATATCTCAAGCTTTTATTTTTCGAGGATAAGGCAGCCGTAGGATAACAGATTGACTTGATTACATTTTTCCAGTCCCATACAATCCATGTTCCAGTATAGGGATAACACTGTCCGTACATTGTTTAGTAATTCATTCAAATCGCCAAAAAGCACTACCGAAGTATGAAGTTTTTTTTATACACTTCAATAAAAAAGCACCTGTTAACGTACACTCGATAAGGTAGTGTTACACACACACACACACACACACGTAATATATTTCAATACATAAAACACTGCGCTCATGATTGTTGTAATATATAATGTCGCGTCATATCTCCACCGGATGGGTTTTTTTTTCTAATTAAATTTCGCGTCCATTGTTCACCGCGCGAAAAGTCGCGAAAACGTCTCATGGCAAGTCGCACCCCACGCCATCGCGGAGTCCGTAATCACGCGCGTTCATCAATTTTCCGCCCACCCCGCCAACGAAGATACACGGATTTCCGCCGGTTTACCGCACCGCACGTACATCCTTCTTGTGAAATGTTTGCTGCGACTTGCTCGCCCTACCACGCTTACCGTGCCGAGCACCGACCAATCGACCACCGCGGTTATCGCGTTGTCCTTCAAACACCATATCGGTATATCGTATATATAAAGTATATATTATCTACTATTCCGTGACAGCTTTGTTCTCCTACGACGGCGCGTTTCAAAACGGTTTCGATTGTATTTCCGAGCCATCGTATAATTTCCTGTACGGGTCACCGCCGACCTAGTCGTACTACAAACGCTCGTCAATGGGTATCGGGACTTGGTGAGTTCCGTATGATAAAATGTTTGCGATCGCTGTCGGTCGATACCGCGGTAAACCGAACAATATAGGTTTTCCATCCGTGATTATAATACATCGATAAACATGACGTAATTATGTAACGGAGATATTGTATATATAACTCGTTTAACACACTCGTTACGTTCATTACACAAGTATAATTGTACAACACACAAAATGTTTACTAATATGTAGTCAGACAATAGTCATCCGCGTAAACGCGAAAACGTGTAAATTGTAAACATAACCGACACAATGTAAAAGTTCGTTAGTTCAATATGTTGCACTGTCGGTACAACTGACGAACACCGGGTGACCATATATTATCCATTAGTGTTGAACCTATTGTAGTATTAGGCAATATTAAAAATATCGAATTAATGTTATACGAGTAAGTAGGTTAAGCTACATAAGCATTTACACGTGTGAAATAATGCATTTCTAAGCAATTCAGATAATTAATGACAACACAATATTAGGAAATAAAACACATAATAAGATTATAAAAAATAGGAAGTCGAACAATAAACATATTTAATGAGGTTAAGCGATTAGTATAAAAAGGTACAAGACCGACGAACAAAGGGCTCTTCTGTGGTGGTCGTGTGACTCGATCGCTACGGTAGAACATTTCATATCGGACAAGTGTTTCATTTAGTTGTGTGTGTTTACGTCTATACGTACGACTTCGATCGGCGTATACGACACTATATAGTGCATGCGTTTGTACACTTATTAGTTGTTTGTCGGTATTTTAATAATAAAGACTACAACTATAATTCGGTGCTTGAACGGCATTTATTTCCCAAACGCTCTCTTACTACGGTTAGGATACAATTCGAAGGGCCCTGAAACCCCGCACCGAATTGCTTAAATGTAACAGTGTTCCCTAACCCCGTTACATAATAATAACGTTCGCAGTATTTACATTAAGTCGGTGCACTATAGTTATGTACATCATATAGGTAATATATAGGCACCGTATTTTAAATTATACCACCGTCCGTATATTTTAACCTTTAGGTAATAACAGTGATGGGTACTTTTAATAAACTATAATAGTATAAATAATGATAGGCGGCGAGAGGTCGGAATATTTTTTTTTTTTGTACTCTTTTTTATACAAGCGCATATAGCTGGTACTTGATTGACAACACCCTGTGCGCGTGCAGATAACATACCATTTGTTCCTGATGAACACTAATATTCGTTACAAAATAAATATACGGACGTATTATTATTATTACCGTATAATTTTTATATCATTGCACTACGATTCGGTTGGAAATCCACGCCTCGATCAGTCTCCGTTGAATCCGTGGATATATACACTGATGACTGAACTCGCAGTATATTCCTCGTCGCGTGTGAATTCTTCGATGGTCTTGGAAAACACGTATTGATAGAACGTATGACGATAATCGGTATCGTATTCATCTGCAGTATATGTTTAGTTGATTTAACGTTTATTTTTAACGACAACACAAACAAAACAATAATAACTTAATAACTGCTCTCTCTCTCTCTCTCTCTCTCTCTCTCTCTCTCTCTCTCCTGTTTTTCTATGTTTAATGTACTCCATGTCGTCGTCAGGGGCCATTTCATTCAAAACACTCGCGTTACGTTCTAAATCCGATCGGCGTAATATTAGACTTTTTATGGACTCGCATGCATTCGTGTACGTGTAATAACTATATTATCGTTATAATTACTCGTGAAACGTGTTGCGGTAAACTATATATGCCGTCTATCCAAAGCTCGTGAAGTAAAATCTTACTCAACGCCGCTTTGTTAGGTGTACGCTATATGTAGTCGGTATATACGTGTAGTGACTGTGTGCAAACTATTGTGTTTCACGTTTTATCGTATGAATATAATTGCGTTTTCACTTTTTAGGGTTTGCAGTACTTCAAAGTTAGTTTAAATCTATCTTATGCATATAATTGGTACAATGTATGAAATCGTCGTGTTATTTATTGAGTCAACATTTCTTGTAAACTCGCGTTTAGAACAGATTTCAATTTTTATATGCCTATATCTATACTCAGTACAGTTTTCCAAATATTTCGACTTGAGATAAAACATATAACAATGGAATATTTATCTATGTTTTTCTCTTATACGCCCTGGAAACAATGTTGTGAAATTCAAATCTTACACTGTCCTACTATGCAACGATTGGATTTGAGCTACACTCGAAACTGCAGCGCTGGGTCAGCGAATCACACGTTTCGGTCCCTCTAGTGTTTTAGCCCACAACGCACTTGCAACGGTCCATTTTATTGGGATCCACCGATTATAATTGAAATGTCGCAGGCGAAGTCTTTATGCAAATACGCAAATGAATTAAGCAGCCCTTCAGAAATTCTCCCTCGTCCGCCCTAGACTTTTAACCGAATCGTCGACTGTACACGTAACGTGTTATATAGGCCCGGGGAACACGATCCGCGCACACCATATTATGTTCGACCGGTGTGGTCCACACTGTATTTACGTCTAGAGTGAAATGTTTTATTTCTTTATTTTTACCGACTGCGGGACTGAAACTTTGCGGTATAGACGACGGACCGTATTTACGATTTGGGCGGATCGTAGTTTTTTCTTCACTCGCAAATTAAAATGAAAATCGCACGCGAAAACCGACGACGATGACGAGTTGAAGTGAATCCAATGTTTTCACCAGACGCCCAATTATACACGCGTCGAGTGAAATGTACGAACGCCGCCCGTCGGTTTGCAACTTAACACTCTCCGACTGGCGTACACGCGTTTTATTTATAACCACGGCGATTACGCGCACACGTGTATATGCAATACGATATGACTGTCGCGGTCATGCGATCATCAAAAGAAGAATAGCGTGTGTGTGGGTATAATTACACTTGGAGCTTCTGCTGCTGCAACTGCCACCGACTGCGAGGATATCACGAACATTCCAGACGATCCCTCGGAAGAGTATAGAGCAGGATAATACATTGGGACGCTTCACGGTGCTCTTCAGCATTATTGATTCGATTACCTACGTAGAACTGCTTTTGTCCACGATGTGAACTCACTCGTAATAACCGTCGAGTAATACAACGTCAATGTTGTTTATTCAATAATATGTCGATTACGTTAACCACGTCTCCTGATTTAAGTTTAGTTCGTCCTTAAGTGTATTGTCTCTCGTCGACTCGCACCCGCGGTTGATTTCGTTTGAAGAAATCCAACTCGATCGGTGTTCACAAATCCTTACCCCCGGACGGGTTGTATTGTATATTATTACGCGTTATACATGTGGGTATACGGGGCGATCAGAATTTTGCGCGACAAACCACGTGGTTTCAGATGTTCCGCGTATCATATATGACTTACGACTGACGATTTTTTCTATATCTTGCTCATTCATGCGAGACCGTAACCGCTGTAACACGCAATCATGATGGACCTGTGAATAGGTACACCGGAGCGCCGTCGATGTGTCTTAGTAACGGTTTCGCGAGTGCGCGCAGAATTAATGGAACTCACGCCGCCGCCGCGGACGCATTGTAATTTATCGTTCGTACGTTAAAATGTGCATTGTATATTATTATAATATATACGTGCTGCGAACGCGAGTAGGAAGCCGTGTGTAGTAGCCGGTCCGCGATGAACGTATTATATTATAATAACGTTACGAGTCCGAGTTTGAGTTCTCAATTTTTGTCTCGTCCTGCTCTCGCCTCCTCGTACCTCGTATCTACATCTCTCTCGCTCACGAAACCGAAATTTATTACTCGGGCGGCTTCTTATGTTAGAAAAAAAAAAACACAAACCACGTATATTACAATATTATAGCCTACAGTCAGTCCGCGCGTTACGATACATTATTATTATTACGTATGCGCGTATTAATGAGTTCGGACCCGTTTAATTATTATCGATTTCGGTACCCGATCCGCTGCTGCTGCTGCTGTTGCCGCGGCGGCCGCGGCGTTATTATAATATTATCCGTCGCGCGTTATAACATAGCGACAGCTGCTGCCCGTCCGGGCGACGTGATGATGAACGCGCCGATGAGAACCACAGAATATATATTACACGTTTTTAACGTGGGGAGGAAAAAACGTAATTTTATGGTAAAACATATGTGTGTGTGTGTGTGTGTGTGTGTAGCGAGAGCTTCTGTGTTATTAAACCGACGACCGATCGGCCGAAATATCGTACCTATTTTAATACGATGTTACGCGCGGTGTATTAATATAATTATACGCGTACCTACGCCGGTTTGGATATTTAATTTGATATGTAGATATATCGAAGTATATTGTACGTATTTGGTGTTTTATCGCACGTCGTTGCGGTTGGCTCTCATCGTTTCGCGCATAAATTTAATCGCAAACACGAAAACCGTCGGACGACCGCTCGTGTTGTCTACAGTGAATCGTTTTCACGTGGCCACGTGCGTTTGTACTATGCATCTAATATGTCTATCATACCCGCTTATAATATTATATTACTAATCGACATCGAATTCGACGGGTTTCACGGGCGAAACTCGTCACGTCACCGCCACCGCTACCGTCGGTTTGGTTAACAGCAAATTATGTTAGCTATACATCCTCGAAAACCAGTTGGAGCGCGGCAGCAGATGCGACGTCGATCAAAATAATGCAAGGCTACCGATTTTCGAATCTGCGAACAAAACGTTTACCAGAAAATTGTTCGGTATCGTTCAAAATGTTCCCCCGGAATGTACGGTTGGTATGGAACACGTGCCGATAGTTAACATGAACCATGTATACCGAAACTAAATTTTCCCAAATGCACGGTTCTTGGTGTCAATACAAAACATTGAAGTCGTACTTGAGAAATGGTCCAAGCGAATATCGACTTGCAGAATTAGTTTGCACGTATCAAGAAGTAATCGAATGTTTTTGGAGAGCTGCATCGAAAATTAGATTTTATTAAAATAAAGTCAGTTCATAATATTACCGGAACACGCGAAACCACGTGTACAATATTATAACGAGTGAATAGGTACGCGTGAACGTCATGATATCGTATATGTATTTACGTATAATATAATTGATCGTCGAGTGCGCAAGCTAGATGTTTTCGCGTAAAACAAATATACGCAATCGTCGCACGCGTGAAAAAATAATATTACAATATACTCAACAATTAAAATGTATAAGACAGTGCAATGCTACATATCCGAGGACACGTCACTTGTGCAATATTATACTGCAATGTGACTGCGAATATCACTAAAATGCTATACACGGTTGGATGCGACCTATATTGTGTACTCGTTTTGTTCGTATAGATGTCGCGTCCCGTGCATTTCACGAATAGTTATACTGTTCACGAAACATTTTTTTCATTTACCCGAAAAGTACTCGGCTCTATACATACGACTTTTCAAGGAATTTCATCGACGGTATTATTATTACTCAATGATGTGAAAGTAAAGCTCTTCTATGTGCGAGTTACCCGCAATAACGGTTAAAATGTTTTGATTATTCGATTCTCTGTTAAACATCAAACGGCTTGTGTAGAGAAAATTGTATTAATCTATCATAAGATAGTTTAAATGGTTGTTTTCAAAACGCTTTCATGACTAATCGGTTTTTGTACATTTTTGGAATATGTATGGATCGCCGTATTTATTTATTTTACATCTTGACCAGACAAGAATTCTCCTTTATGGCTCTAGCTGCGAGAACATAAGACTAACTATAACCTTTACACTACCCTGAATTCGGACCCGTCGCAAAATCCGTTCTCGACTGACGCCTCCCGCCTGCCAAATTTTTGCTTTTTGAAGTGATTTTTGACATTTTATATGCCTATACTTATGTACACGGATAGATAATATTCCGTTTTCCCGCGTACGTTCACGTGCATTATGATAAAACACTATATACGATCTCGCGCGGTAAACACTGCGTATTTGTCAATTGTCATGCATTTTTCCTCGACCCGAGCCATACGTATAGTGCGCGGTGCGTTATCGGACCGTTTCTTAGCCCGCGAGTGCACCGCAATATCCGACCAGTGCTGCAGTGTTCGACCTGTTACCCGACGGCGACGACCGCGACCCGCGACCGGGAAAGATATAGCCGATATCATGGAAAAAAAATTAAACACATTATTATTATTACCGTTGTAATGGGTGTGCGGCGACGGCGGCAAACATGAAAAGGTGAAAAAAAATAATAAACGGAGAGGGAGAGTGAGGAATTCAATACGGCCGTTTAATTCCAATTTGTTGTAATACAGTATTAATAACCTATCGATAGGTCGGTTGCCCTGTAATTTTCGATCCGAGCCGCGCGGCCGCCGCCGTGTTATTATTATTATTATTATTATAAATTACAGCGGTGCGCGCGGACTCGTCGTGCGTCCGTGCCACGAGCATAACACTCGTGTTTCGGGTTTTTTTTTTATTTTTTTTTTCTCGCGTTTATTTCCCGTGTATTTTTTTTTTCATTTTTTTTTCTCAACCCCGGTGTTTTTTTTCTAAACGTTTTTTCGTCCGTATCTCCGTTCGCCCGGGCCACCGGAACACCTCTCGACGCGACCACCGCGCGCGGCTGCCCGATCAACCGCGGCGATATCAAACCGGGTTAATGCCGGCCGGTGTGTATCTGTAATAATAATCATCGCCGCCGTCTCTTCAAACGCGGCCCGCCAGCTTCGGCTGTGATAATATCATGTCGTCGACGCGTCCCCGCCCACCGCGGTGATAAAAAAAAACACATCTCGATAACAACGTGATGTATTATGTTATTATGATCGTTACGTCCGTTTGCGCCCTAATTGTTGCTACCTTGTTGTCCCCGGCCCTTGCCCCGAAGTGATCCGTGCAGTGCAATTGCAAATCTGCAAACAGCTGCAATTTCAACCGTTTTTCGTATGGTTTTAAGCATTGTTCACTTCATATTTCACTACTAATGTAACGCAATCAGTGAACTAATTGTATTACGTTGTTTTGCCATCGTAATTTTTTTTAGACCAGGAAATTCGTGAACATATTAGTGCAATTTTCAATGCAATAGCGTGCAATTCATTTAGTGAGCTCCTTCATACAATTACTTCACTACCCTAATCACAGCTATTCGCCGTATTATCGGTCTTGTCCTTTGTGCCGTAATTATTACTTGAATGCTACCTCTCTGCTGAAACGTCTAAAGCATAGACTCCTTACAAACCCACCCTCGATCCTCGTCTCACGCTGTAAATCCATCTTGATTAATTTCAAGTCCTGCGCCTCTTGGTTCTCCCACAGTGATCTATATTTCGATAACCGTATAGTGCACCTAAGGCGCAGTGAAGTTATAGCATCTGCAGTTTTTTTTTGTTGACGCTTATGTCCACTGGCTAAGTGAGTTTAAAATGTATTGCTCTTACATACTAATTTGAATAAAATTTTTGTTTTATTGGAATTATTTGCCATCTGGAGATCTAAACAGTGTGAGAAGAAAGAGGAAAATAATGGTCATAGGTACATTGGGTATACAAAATACCATGAGTATAATGTACGCGACTGGTGCACTCGTGCATCGTATATAATTATTATTATCATCAATGGACTATAAGTGAGAACGATACGGACGGGATACCCCAGACACGTCTAGTCGGTCTTTGGCTTGACATATTATTTTTGTACCCTCCTCTTCATATAATAGGTATTTGATTATCCTTAAGAGTGCCTTCCTCCACGACCGTTATAATTATATGTATTATCTTCTGGTACCATCATCACACACAAACACACTTTTAATGTTCCCAGGAACCCACCCAGACTCCCGGGAAAAAACCCTGCTTGGCGTGTAGGGGCGACATGTCGAATTTGCGACGAGGGAAAATCGCTCTTCATTCTAACCTTCTACCCCTCAGCCATCAGATTTACTCGTTGTAGGTACAACTGTTTACATTCGAATGGTGTTTGCTAGTCACCCAACATATTTACTCGATTGAAATTATAATAATATCGTAAAACTCTTGATTTGTATACGTTGGAGAAGTTTACAACACTCGGCGTCTGCTGTGGCCGTTGGACACTTCGTGTACACTCCAAAAGCGCAACGGCCGAACGTATAACGACCGATACTCGAGATCGCCGAGCTAGACGTTCATCAAACGATTTATTCAAACAGTGTACACCAAACATGAAGATGAATGCTACCGCGACTGACGGTTTCAGTGTAAAACCCGCGGTAGACCACGGCCAAAACTTAATTTTGTTTCGGATCACGCGACTTAGGGCTCAGCCGGGTCTAGCCGGGTAGTGTTTAACTTCTCTCGATTAGTGCGGATGTAAAATATCGATGTGCCAACTGTGGGTACAAATTTCAAAACTCTAATAATCATTATTAAGACATAGTTATGCGTCGTCGTCTACACGGGCGTGCGGTTCCACTGATTGGAATGTAACAATCGTATTGCGTTTCTGTCGACGTAATGTTGTTTAATAATTGTATGCATAACGTCCTCGGACAGGTTTTAGTATTTAACTGGTGACGGACGACGCGGTGTACCTATCTACATGGTAAGATTTCCGATTGGCGAGAAAAAATTGAGCAAAAAGCTGCCGCGTGTCATTTTCACCAATGGACAGCTGTGATATTAATTGATGCATTGGACAACATATAATATATTTTATCAATTTGTAATCGTTTGGCGGAATCAAGCATACGCTTCGGTACACGTGCATACGTTTGAATCGAATTAATCTGTTATTCTGTAGCGTGCGGTGTAGCAATCGAAATCAGGTTTTGCGCGGACGAAAGAATCTTACGTACCTATCTACAATCGTCGTGCGTATTTTACGTATATAACATAATATATCCATCACGTTGCTAAAACGTCGGACTCGTCGTCCTATAACATAATACATCACGTCGCCACGATCGATAACTGCTGTACGACCCGGTGTACCCCTGGCGAATACCCGCTGCGAATCTCTGCGGGTGCACGGAGAAAAAAATGTCAGCGCACGTCCGCGGAAATATTTATAATTGCAATACTTTTCGTATTCCCACGTATCATTATTCATTATTACCTATTGCTGCACGTATATAATATACGTCACAGTGGTATTGCTGCGGCAGAGCGCGCGCATTGCATGGTCCAAGGCTGGGGCATCAATGAGTTAGAAAGTTAAAGTTAAGTTGAAAATTGCCATAGATCCCAATATCCCACGCTTGAAATACATCGTCTCATATGAATATCGTATTATTCAGTACAAACACATAGGCATATGACTATATTTAATCAAGTTTAGTCATTCTCTATTTTCTTCTTAACTTGTAACTTTTACGAGTTGATTACAAAGAGGGCGACTTAAAAGTTTTGCTCGACTTGCGTTTCTCAAGATGAACTTAACGTAACTGGTTGAATAAAAAGCAATGTACTCGATCGGTGGCTTCCTCTACACGTCGCAGCAACGTGCCGTGAAGTAGTCCGGGGACTGCCAGCCGAACGACAAGTCTGTGTATAAATAAAGGAGCAGTTTGACGACCGTCTCTCCCATCCGTGATGGCCCTGAAACCGTGTTACCGAATGCGCGTGCGTGCGTGCAAGTATGGCTACCGGAAGCGCGAAGCCTCCCCCGACGCGTCCGGCCCGTCGAAACGCCACACCCACACACACGTGTAGCCCCTGTGTGTACATGTAATATATTACACGTGTGTACGAGGTGTATACGTATATTGCATATGTAGGTATGTCGCGTCGTACGAGTATAATTAGGCCACCCTGAGCGCCGCGACACCTCGTCGGAAACGCACCGCGGTATACGCGGTCACGCGCGCGGTTAAACCGAGCAGTCGCATAATATATTATTTACGTTGTACACGGGTATACGAAACGCACGACCATGGTATACGACGGTCGTGTTATGTGTACATACTCGGAGCCGGTATATATTATTATTTTTACGTACGATTTTACGACCGGGCTCCTCGTCGCGACACGGGGCGCAACTGCCGGACGTATAATACATGTACGCAGTCACTTATCAAAGTCCTATTCGAGAAGCTCGTTTTCGCGGCGTGAGAGACAAGCATCCGACCCGGGCGGGTACGGTATAATACGTTTAGGTAGCGACGCGTTTACGTGTTATTTTGACCGTCGACGAGGAGCTGCTAGCAGACCTCAACGAATACAAAATATCGAAATCCATTACGGGGCCCGTGGCTTCCCCGTGGTGACAACACTACAAATAATGATAATAATAATACATATTTAAGTACGCGCGGCTACAGCTCGTAAACGACGTGTGTGCACAGGCAGGTTTATCGTATAATGCATAATGATATTCTCGTGCACCGTACGCATTCGTACTACACAATTTACATATACACGTATGCACGGGCATAGGTAGGTGGTAGCCGTCCGGCCGTATCGTACAGCCACCCGTCGTCGCGTCCTTCTCCTTCTCGTCCGTCTGCTCCTACATCACAGTATCGTATCGTACGGCCGAGTCGTCGTCGTAAACCGTACTGCTGTCGTATTATTAACATAACTACGACCCGAGTGTCGAACGCAGCGTCTGTACGCACCCGATCGCGTGGGCCGCTCCGCGCATCCCCCGTAATGTACAGTAAAACCTCTCCGTAACGGAATCGTTTGGGACCAAACATTTTCCCGTTATAAAGAGTTGTCCGTCATAAAGAGGTAGAAAAAAAAATTAAGTTTCAAGACTGTATGTATGTATGTACGTGTTAAAAAATTATATTTTAGGCAAATGTGTACTTCGTACAACTTAAATTTATACAGTAAGATTATAATGTATGACTTAATATTTGAAGGTGTTTGTGTATAATACTAAAGAACTAAAACTAAGAACTAAAAAAAAACATTTTACTTAAAAAGATGACTGTGCTGTTCATATTTACAAAATTACGTACACAGGTTATCTAATCTTTTCTACGCGCCCATTTGAAGGTATGTAATAAACAAACCAATATAACAATCGTGAAGCGACACTGTCAAATGATTTTTCAGGAAAACCTGTAATTTTCCTTTAAATAATTTTATTTTCCGTTTAACAGAGAGTATTTTTACTAATTTCAATACGAAAATTGTCAGTTTCCGTTTAGTAGAGGTTCCGTCTTAGTAAGGTCAATTTTATATATTATTTGCAATGGGACTATTGACATTTTCCGTCATAAGGAGGATTCCGTTTAATAGAGGGTCCGTTATAGAGAGGTTTCACTGTACACCTGTAGTATAATAACGTAGAGGGCGCGTCGTCGTCAAAGTCACGCGCGCGGTACGCGATACACTAAAAACGATTTCAGGTAAGTACCGTGATATTGTCGCGTACCGCTCTGTTCTCTCTCTGGTAACCAAAACTAATGTAATACTAGTTCGATGGGCTTTCAAGAATAAAACAATAATTCACGCCGAAAAATTGTATTGAAAAAACACGAAAATCTCGCGCACACTCTTGCCCCGGTCTCGTCCGTCCGGCTGTCTTAAACGTATTCATTTACAACGTGCTACCTCGGACCATCCGCTTCATTGGCATGTTCTACGTGTTAACGTTGTCTATTTGACGATGTTTATTCAATATTTAAATTTTGCTGTTGTTGGCGCACACAACAATATGCTAGCCGTGTACGTGTACCCATCGTACAACACGCGAACGCGGTAGGTCTAAACATTGCTAAACTTATCTGTTCCAAGGTGACCCCCGTGTGATGGTGGTGGAGGGGGTTGCTTCACCCCCGACACTTGCTCGACATGGAATATATATCAATTTCAATATAAATATTGCAATAAACCTCAACGCGTGTTGTACGTGCCAACGACACCAACATATAGATTTAATGAGTATTGTCAACAACGTATAAACGTAGAATAGGCCAATGGAGCAAATGAGCTGAGGTAGTACATATTTGCGTATACTAAGGCAACCGGATGGACTCGACCGAGAGAGTGTGTGAGTTTTGATCGACGTACATGTGTGTGCGGAGACTCGAGCGCCTCGCCAAGTATTTGTGTTATACATAATATAGTGAGGTTTTTGTTTTGAGCGAATAATTTGTTTTATTCCTGAGTAGGTAGTCCTATCGACTCTTAAGAATCAAACTAAAACTGATTAGTATTGGTTACTTAAGTTTGGATAGAGGGTTGACGGTGTGTAACCAATCGCTATTTAAATCGCTATAGCTACTCATATCATGTGTATTATTTTGACATTTCTATAAACTTATATGTGTGTACTTTATAATATAGCATGTAATATACTGATACAAACTGGAATAAACTCATTCTCGCAAACGTGCAGAAATAATCATCTTTAAAGAGTATCTTTAGCTTGAAATTAACTGCGAGTGCTTGTTTTTTGACTTGAGGGTGTTTACTGCTTTTCACCCACTGGTTACCCCGTATGTGCGCCAATGTCACGTAATAATAATAATAATAATAATCGCAATACGTACTTCTGTTTATATATAAAAAAAAAAAAATAAATATTAAATGACATACTGGACGCATTATTATAGTGCGTTTTTTAACGGTCGTTTTTTTCACGACCTAGGTGTCCGCCGCCGCCCAACCCACCCAAGTAACACGCTCTCGGACGTATCCCTCTTCTCCCCCCCCCAACCATAGGCTATAATAATAATGTACTACATGATAATATATTGCCGGTCGTGGTAACGACGACCACTCTGCGAGAGTTTATATATATTGTATAATATTATGCGTGTACATAAACGCTTTGACTCGGTTTTCCGAGTTTGTCGCGTCGCCCGTTTAATCGTGCGCACACAATATTATAACATACGGTACATAAACACTTGGTATTTTAACACGCTTGGTCATCCATACGGCGTATGACGTCATCGTGTCGTGGATTTCTCGAATTTCAATGGTATGTTTTGAACAGCGCTTCCATATTGCGCGAAACTCGATGGGGCTTATACTATACGTATCTGTGATAGGTACTCTCGTACATTATGTGAACAACGCGAACGTGAGCAAAAATATTTCTCTAGTTTAAGTAAAAAATATTATGGTTCTGATTCGTACTTGTTCTAAAACAACTGGCACAGTGTGTAGTGAAACTGTTGAAACATCGAATACTTCTAGTTATGTTGAAATGAAGTTAACTGATTAATATAATGATAATTTTGATCGATTTTATTTTCAATAACTCTAAACTTCGTCATACATCCCAATCATATTAATAACCTCTATAGTAGTATTAGGTAGAAAACAAGAGACCTCTTAAAACGCGTATTATCATATTAACAATATTGGTTATCGCCTATGAAGGCTATGGTGAAAAATAAGTTGAATTCAAGTAAATTACTCATATATGCGTATCAAATGAATATTTTACTAACGAAAAATACACATATAAAACTCGTTTTGAATTGAACACTTGCCAAATAGGATAATTTGAAATGTTATTATACGTAGAGAGAAACATTTTTTAGTGTAATAGAATATTGTTACTAATCTTACCCGAACTTTTGTTTTTTTTATAGATAACCAAGTTGAAAATCGACAGCAATCCGTTTGCAAAAGGTTTTCGAGATTCATCGAGGCTAACCGAATTTGAAAGGTAAGTCATTTTTTATCAATTTCAAACTTGTACAAATAAATTATGTTCTTAATCATTGTTGACAATCACATAAGTAAAAATTAAACTTATTGAACTATAATAATATAAAATTTGACAAAAGGGTAATTAAACTCAAAGTTAAAAGGTACATTTTCATTACTTAACATAAAAGTTAGGTAAATCGAAAGTTAATGAAAAATAACAAATATACAAAACAGATAAGAAAACATTTGTTTACTATAAAAATAGTATATAACTATTAACAGAAAAATTAATTAAAAAATATTTACATAGACTTTTCATCGATCGTAATGCCCTTATTTTAAAATTTGAAATCATTAAAAAAACAATCCCTGTAACTGTAATACGTCTTTGGTGGAGAATAAATAAACGTGGTTTAAAAGTCTGTAAACAATTTTACTTTGAACAACGAAGATCATCACTATTTTGATAAAACACATCCGATATGGACTTGAGTCTGTTCCACGAAAAAATATAAAATGCTCGAATTCTTAAAATTAATGAACTTGTTATCAACTTAATTATTTTACCTATATAATAAACGGTAAGGTACTTATACTTATCCATCGTACCTGCTACAAGTCTCGTATCAGACCTTATACCTTATACTCGGTAATACGTGGGTGTTGGCACTTACTCGATGGTCATTACTCATTAGGCATATATTAGGTTGGGTGTAAACATAACTGCGGTTAGTGGCGGCTTTTAAGGTCGAGCTAGTCCGATCGGGCAGACAAAACGATTCTCGAATCCTGCGGGGGCCCTAGGAAGTGAGATTCCCGCAGGACATGTTTTTCCCATAAACCCGCCCCCGCCATCGAACGCACTCGAGACTAACGGTCGGACGGTCGCCACTTGTGTTCGTTGCAGGGAAACGATGGAGTCGATGTTGAGCGAACACCACATGCTCAG